>PVKV010019688.1:0-12378 GCA_004027835.1 Alouatta palliata | reverse complement strand
AACTTCAGTTATCTAAGCATTCCAAAAACTACTGGTGAGTCTAAAACAATAATATTTTTTAAAGGCCTTAGAATTTCTTAGCAAAATATTTATTTCATAGTTTGACTAATTACACGGAAATACTTTCAGTACTTCAACTATGTATAGTTGAAGTTTACCATTAAAATATTTTAAGATCACAGGACACAATTGCTTCAAAATATTCTACTTTGAAATGACATCAAATAGCATTTTATAACTGGATACTGTGCTTAGCTTAATAAGATCAATCAAATCAAAATGTTATAAGGAAATTTTTATTTATTAGAAGGTAATTTATACAAGTTAGATGCTCAGTCATAATACAGAATTTAGTTCTATTTTTAAACATAGTTTCATGAACTCAGTGTTAGGAAATATATGTCCTCTTCTTGCCAGCTCTACCTTTGTCTCTCAGAAAATCGTGGCTCGAGTGAAAAGGTTGAAGAATTCTGACAAAACTAAGTCATAATATCAAACCGGAAGTAATTCTGCTATAAACATAAAGTGACATGGCCACTTTTGAAAAGCAGAAATAGCAGATGCACAATGATTACCCTGTGCAATGGCTGGATGTGACCTTAAACAAGTTACTCTGGGGGTCCTGGAGAATACCCAGTGCTCTGTGATACATGCTTTATATGAATTGCACATCATAGTAGCTTAATATATCCTAGTATACTTCACAGATTTACCTTTAACTTATAGACCTTAAACATTTTATCCAAAAGAATTTACTACAACTACTCAGATAAAATACAGTTAGTATGAGTTAAATGTTGCTGCATAATTAGATTTGTTGTTGTTTCCTATACACTGTACTTTTTAGGACTGAGAAATAAAACTGAGTTTAGGTTGGAGTTTTATTTTTACTTCTTAAACTGCTCTTCATCTCTTTTCAGTTACTACCTGAGTATATTTTCCTAATGTCAGTAAAATGAGTTAAGAAGTTCTTTCTTTGAAATTGGTGAGATAAAATGGAAAACTCAGACTTGTGAGCTTTTATTTATATGATGTCATTATATATGTGTGTGAGATGGAGTCTCTTGTCACCCGGGCTGGAGTGCGATGGCGTGATCTCAGCTCACTGCAACCTCCTCCTTCAGGGTTCAAGTGACTTTCCCTGCCTCCGCCTCCTTACTAACTGGGATTACCTGCCCATACCCGGCTAACTTTGGTATTTTTAGTAGAGATGGGGTTTCACCATGTTGGCCGGGCTGGTCTTGAACTCCTGACCTCAGGATATCACTATAAATTATTATTATTTTAAGCATGTCTGCAAATTATTGGATTAATGCAATATCATCATGTAATAGGTTTCAAAGTCTTGAGCTATAATATTGTCTTTATGCTAAAACTTAAAACTTTTGAGTCTAACAAAACCTCATTTTCTTCAGTATTTACATTCCATTATAGGTTAGATATGTACTGAGCAGGTGTTCCTTAAATTATAGTTTACCTTTATTGGACTTAAAAAGCTAATTTTAAAATTCATTAATTTTATGAAATGTGGAATTTTAAAGCAACAGGAATACTAAATATATTTCACATAACGTTTTTAATAAAGTTTTACAATATGAAAATTATTATTGTCCCACTTCGTAGTAATAAACTTAGAAAATGGAAAAGGCATTAAGTTACATGGTTTACAAGGAAATATCACATAAGCACATATACGTACTTATATGCATACATATGTTAATAGTAATTTTTAACATTCATTGGTTATATTTTATTATTTAACATTTTGAATATCCTAAATGTTTAAATGAATATTTAAATAACATTTATTGAATAAATTTATACCATGGGGAAAAATCAAAAGATTTTGTACATGGAGAATTTATTATTCTGAGGAATATATTTTAATGAAGTACCAATTTACATATCTAAAGAATGTACTGATCTATAATTTATAATTTTTTTAAAGTTTCCATTTTCCTCATCATTAAATTGCATATTGTTAAAATTATTTTGGGTAATTAAATCATATGCAATTATTATTGTAGGAATAAGATTTGTTGCTTTTAGTGTCCCTGCAAAGCATGTTGAATATGGTCAGGTGGAAAAACGCAGTAAGTTTTGTTTTCCTATGGGCATGTCACAAAGCAGCCTTGCCTTCAGTGTGGACACTACTCCTGCCAGACACAAGTTAAACTGCTTTCGTTCAAGATAGCTAGCCTGTGGGAAGGAAAGGGCGTGGATGGCCTAGAAAAGCAAGGATTATGCTGCCGTAGGTGAAGTGGACTCCTGGAATTTACAGACAGCTGTGGAGAAGCTTCTGTGCATGGAGCCTCCTCTGCTGCAAACTGCAACAGGCACTGGGGACCTTGATGGGGATGTTATGTCTGGACTTCTGATGGAGGTGTGTGTCTGAGGATGGAATCTCAAGTTCAGTACCTTTGGAAGAGCAGCAAGGTCCCACTGGCTGAATTTAGCGTGGGAGAGTGGACATGATGATCAAACCAAAAAGACATGGCAGATGAGAACCTTCCTTGAACTGAAAACTGATTTCTTTTTCCCAAGATTTTTATACTGGGTAAGAAGCCAGAAGTACTTTTTGCCCTTAAAAAAAGGGAAAGGGACACTGGCCAGGCAGTTGGGTGTGCAGAAGCATATGAAATTGATTTAGAAAATGGAAAATACAAAAAGTACACATTATTTTTCACCTAAGTAATGTAGAGCAAATTTTTGCTCATTGAAAGGGTCTTCATAAAGTGGAATGTGTTAACAGCTTCCTCAGTTAGAGCGTCTTCTGAAATGGTGGTAGTGTAACCACTTTTTTCTGTCCATTCCTGAGACCAAAGAGATCTCACTGGCAGAATATCAGAATCTCTGCTCATGAAATCTCCTTACTGTTTAATGTGATCATTACAATGCGGTTTTCATTTATTGAGTACCGATCAGTCCACAGCAATTTAAAAATACTTGTACCTTCATTTTGCAAAAACATTCTTCAGTTGAAGAAACATGTTAAGGGAGGTTAAATCACTTGCTAAGGATACAGAATTAGTAAGCAGGCTTCCAGAAATTGAATGGAAGGGTTATGTGCCCATAATGTCCATGCTGAAATTTCAATCATTATAAATTGATGGACAATTAATTAATCTTACCAACTTTTTGGCAAGCACTAAGCAAGGATTATTCATGTGAGAAGGTCGGTCTGCCTTCTTGGGACTCATTCGGTCTCCATTGTTAGATACCTAGAGCTGTTTGTTCCTCAGGTCTGTGGGTTCTCTGGAGACCATGCCTGAACTCCAGCTATACAGCCAGAAGGACTTCCATGCTTCATTTCTCTCAGTCTTGTTTCTCACCTTCCTGCACCTGAGGACAGATTTCCTGAGAGATACTTTTGTGTTTGACGTTTCCATTTCCCCTGCCTCCACTTTGTTTCCACTTTCTTGTGTTCCTCCTCCTCTTCTATATTACTCTCTACTTTAGATCTCAGGACTGGGTTTTCTTCATTCCTTTGTACTTTGATCGTCAGCCTCTGCAGTTTCCTCCTTGATTCCCTCAAGTGCTGATAAACGCTAGTGTCGCTTGATGCCCTCAAGTGCTGATAAACGCTAGTCACTCTGCCAGTGCTCGGCTGGCTGTACTGCTCAACATGCCATATGGAAAGGGTCCTAGCTGAAAGCAACATCTGGTGTGACACTGGAGACACCAAGGAAGTTTGGGGAAAGGATTGCTGATGGTTTAGAAGAGCATCTTTCTAAGGACAGCATTCAGTATGTTTTATCACCAATAAGGCACTGAATAGAAATTGGCTTTAGGGCCGGAGCAGAGTTCTTACCATGTTCTATGCTAAGGTTATTTTTCAAATCTTAAAGAGGACAGGACAAAGAACCCAGGAGAAATACTAGTGTGGCACAGTGGTCCCTCAGGAAGTTTGGAAACCAGGCTTTACCAATTGGTAGGAAAGTATTCACACTTCAACAATTTGTGACACTGTACCAGTGAGATCTGACTGAATATAAGGTCTAACTCTTACATGTCTGAAAAACGAACAATAAAATTAAGAAATTACTATGGCAAAATAGTTAACAAATACCAGACTTTTTAATAAGATGCTGAATATTACATGATCTTTTCACAGTTCACTTTTTAAACAATTGACATCATTTAATTTTTAGAAATTAAAATCATACTTGAGTCAAAAGTGTATATGCTTATTTTTTCTTTACTCTTTTTTTTTTATCCTGTAATGTTTCTGTTGGTGGAATATCAACCATTTGAAATTAATGCAAAATAGCTTTTCCCTAGATGTTACTCCCAAAATATGGAGCATGCCAACGTCTCAGAAATCCATCATTTTTCAGTTGCACACATTGTTTTCAAAAGGAACTGCCCAAATAAATGGAAATCAAAATGATCTATGCCGGTTCTCCTCTGGATTGGTCTCAGTAGCTTCAAGTCCTGTTGTATGTAAATGATAATAAAATCTTACTTTGCTATTCACATGGCTTCACGGCAGAGCCAGCTTTCACCATAGGAATCTCTAGAAGTAGAAAGTGACTTCCCTAGAGCATTTGGTAAGCCCATCACACTAGAACCACTTTGAAAGTTGAGTAAGTCATTAGTTTTATGACTTATCTAACTTTAAAAACATGGAAACTGATGTTATGCTGGTGTAATTGAAAACACAGTGAGATTATTTTCACCACTTCCTGAATAAGGGACAAAGCAATATAAATTTTATTGAAATTTTGTCCGTATTTAATTACTGAGTAGTACACTACAATTGATACTTTAAGTACTAATTATTTTTAATGTAATTATATTTAATTATTATAATTGCTATTCATATCTTATGTCCTAATACAGACATATCGTATCAAAGGTCTTTTTCACAAAATTATTATATTCCCTTCATGCCAGAAAAAAGAATAGGGAAATTGCCTTAATTTATTTGTAATAAGCTATTTGTTACTTAATGTATTTCAAACTGGTTCGAATGGATTAAGTTACTAATTTTTATCTTTTTTATTAGATTATTTTGACAAGGATGTTTTATAACAAATGCTGTCTGTCAACCTTTTGAAATTAAAAAATGGAAATAGCATGGATTGTTTGTATATAAAGTATGGCTTCATACATTTTCTATATTTACTTGTAGATCACAGTATAAATTCACATCTTTTTTTATCCTGTGGGCATTACAGTATAAATAAAAGGGTGGTTAGACATTGTAATTTTTTTTGCTCTCAATTTATAATGTGTTACAATATATTCAGCTCAATAAGTGTGTAAATTATAGCACATATAAGATTTGAAAATTCAAGAAAGGGAAGGGAAAAGGCAATCTACAGTAACTAAAAAACAAATGCTAATTTATTGTCTCATATGACCTGAATTTAATTTGCTTGCATTTCACAAGGGAAGCACCTATTTACCATGTTCTTTTTGATATAGTACATATAAAGCTGAAATATTGTGTTTCGGCTTGGATAATGGAGTCATTTCCTCAATTTTAAACATTCTGTTACCTGAAATTGGGATTCATAATGGACTCATTGGCTGAGCAGAATTGCCACAAGTAAAAACAATTTCCAGAGACACTCGAGATTTATTTTTTAAATCACTTTTTTAGATGGAATGAGGAATCATAGGAAAATTTGAAACCATGTACTTTTAGAGCCAATAAAAATTTACAAATATATGTTGTAGAGAATAAAAGAGTTAGATATTTTAACACCTGTTTACACTAATAATTACAGTAGTAATACTGAACATTTATGGTATATTTAGCAGGTGCAGTCACTTGCCAAAAAAATTTATTTGTATTAATTTTCACAAAAGCCTTGGAGTTAAGATATTACTCTTCCCTTTTCCATTTTCTTAGGACAACAGGCACAAACCAACACTGTCCCAGGAAAATTAGATTATGTGGTTTTCCCATCCTGATCAATTTTCAGACAGTAGAGCATTTTGCAAAATAGGTTTTCCATTTATGTTCCATATATAATATGGAAAATTCCATAGTCTCAGAAGTCTTTGCCATTTTCTATGCTATACGTTAGCTTGAAAGGAGTGCCCCAAAGCTAATTGGAAACAATTTTAAGACTATGGATCAGAATATCAATAACCATAAAAAAAATCTCTGGAGATCAGTGTATGCTGGATCATGGTTTGTAAGAAGAGTCCATCCACTCAGAGCGAATGTTATCCTAAGAATCTCAGTAAATTAGACTAAGTGGGACAACTGTTTATATAAACCTATTTGTGGAGGTTTTTTGCATAGGAAGTGTATACAGAAGTTCAAAGGCATAGACTCTGTGTATCCATGAGAAAATAGTTGAATGTAGGGGTCATCATTTAATGACTTTGTAACCCTGAAAAATACACTGTCTTTCAAACCTTCAGTTTTCTATTCTGTGAGAATAGGCTAATATCTATGTTAAATAATATTTGTGATGATTAAAGGGAGAATGACCATCTTCACTTAGTGTGGACCCACTATACACTCATTGAATGTTAGCTATTTGTTATTATATTAATATATGTATTGTAAAGCCTATGTATTTTTGTTGCTGTGAAGATGACCCTCAGTCTGGTTGTATCTTATCATTGTAGTACTTTAAGAAAAAGATAACTATTGAGTCTTCCTGTCTGTGTGTTCTGAGTTAGTGTTGTAGTATCTGGCCTGAACATCTGCTTCTTGTTGCGGGGTGGCAGGGTATGAAGGGAGATGAGGCCCACTTGCTTTTGATGGGTTGAGAACCTCTGTGATAGGGAATTTGGTGTAATGGAATATTCGCAATTAAAATGTTGGGGTTTTTATAAAAATGCTATATTTTTGGTTAATAAGGTTTTTTTAAAAAAAAAATAGGAAAAAATTTAACATTTTATCACCACATGTAACAAAATAAACAAAAGATACAACGTCTTCCCTGGGAAAGCATAGCTTTGATTTTACTCTTTCTTTTATTTAACAGTGTGTGTGTACACCCAGGTCTTATTCTGCGCCCGTCATTGTGCTGAGCAGTGGGATATCACAGAGAAGGTTGGAGCAAGAGTGACAGCAGGAGACATGGCTATAGACAAAATGTTAATCAAATGGAGATCACAATTTTAGTCCTGTCAGTATATGGATTCCCTTCCCTAAACCCTAATGCAAGGCTTCTATAAATTGTCTTGGAGGACTAGGCTTAGGCCTGAGAAAAAAATAAAATGTTTGAGTTTTCCCTTGAATAGAGATGTTGAGATCTGTTTCTTTCAATGAATTTGGAAGGCAATAGTATACCTATAAATCTGGCTAAGTGAATTAACTCAGCAGGTCTATTATTATGATGATTCTTATTATTTGTTGAGTTACTGGCATTCTCTTCTTAGGGTATAAAACAACTAGCTGCTACTATTAATAGTGCTCTTTTCAACTTGAAGTGTGACTCCTCGATGGAAGAAGCCATCTTACAGCATTGAGCAATTCTACTTAGACTCATCCAGGTATAGCAGGAGAATGTATACCAGCCAACATGGGTCCAATAATTAGACAACCTGGGGTTTATTTCATATTTCACTATTTATTGGCTGTAGTAGTTAGAGTTACACAAGTGTAAAAAAGAAACCCAGATATATCTATAGCTTAAACAATAAAAATGAAAAATGGCTCTCTAACACACCCTGCCTTGAATAGGGCCTCAAATCCACTTGGATAGAATAAGAGAACCTAGAGAAGGCTACTAGCTGATTAAATATCTTGACCTGGAAGTGACACAGTCATCTTTATTCATTGGTGAGAACCCATCATCAAACTTGGATAGAAATGGGAGCTGAGAAATATAATCCTTGGTTATACAGCTACTTCCCTGCTATAATGATATGACTTTAAGAACTGAATTTCTATAATTTGGATTCCTTCTTTAAAAAGGGAGTAGGATGGGAGCAGTGGTTCACTCCTGTAATCCCAGCACCTTGGGAGGCCGAGGTGGGTGGATTGTTTGAGGTCAGGAGTTCTAGATCAGCCTGGCCAACATGGCAAAACTCCTTCTCTATCAAAAAATACAAAAATTAGGCAGGCATGGTGGCATGTGCCTGTAATCCCAGCTACCTGGGAGGTTGAGGCACAAGACTCGCTTGAACAAGGAGGCAGAGGTGGCAGTGGGGCGAGATCCTCCAACTGTACTCCAGCCTGAGTGACACAGCAAGACTCAATCTCAAAAAGTAAATAAAATAAAAACGGAATGATCGGCAATGAAGATTACCTGAGATAGTGTACATGACACTTGACATAGGGTCTAATCATCGTATGAATTTCAACATATGGTAGCATGGTATAATTATTATCCTCATGCGATCTGTGCTCTGTAGAGGCAGAATGATCACTTCCTTCTCCCCCTCTTTAGGGTGGTATAGTAGTTTTGTTCCATTCCTTCCGAATGCTGATTAAATCTTATCATTTCATAAAATTACAGCTATTCATGACCTTTTTTATGAACATTCTTTTCCACAGGAGTAGTAATGCCAAATTCTTCCTTTTTTGTATCTAGGACCTCTGCAGAGAAAAAATTTCAATTCTGAGATTGAAAATGGGTCTTTTGGGTCAGTAGCTGTATCACTTCAGACACAGCATGCACAGAGCAAAGGGGTTACCTCTGACACTGCCTACGTCATGGCCAGATAACCCTCCACGCTGCTGACCCTTAAGGCATTAGAAAACCTATGCTAGTCACAGTATAAGGAGTTTACTGTCTGCTATGTAGCATTAAACTCATACGTCCTTTCAATAAAGTTCTTTTTTTCTGTGTTCTAAAATATATGGATACTGATAACATGTGTTATGTTATGTTATATTTAGTTTCATACTTGTAAACTACATAGCTGTTTTTGTTTTCATATGGAAATTACGAAATGCTAGAGCAAATCATCAGTTTCTGTTATTAGAACCCTAGCAGTAAATATTTCCAAACCATTAAAGGGTGACTTGAGTAGAATTTAATATTCTGGTCACGATATCAAAAGTAAACAATAACTTTTAATCACTTTCTATTCTCATTATACCACCTGTCATACCAACTATTTTCGCAGTTTTAAATGGAAGAACAAGCAAACAACCATTTAACATCAGTTGTCATCGTCTCTTAAAGATTGCTTTATCACAATACTTTAACTTCAAATCAAAGTTTAGAAATATTAGTGCTAGGCAGCTATGTATCTTGAGTTGTTCACATTTCTCAGTTATTAAAATCTGGTTATTTCTTTAAGGTTTCAATGATTGAAATATAAACAAGAAATAGAGGAAAATGTGAAGTGTATCTCATTCTGATTAGTATTGTAATTGTAAAGTTCTTTTACTCTTGCTACATAAACTATTATTTTAGCCTTCACATTTTAAAAGGTTTCAAGATTTTCTTGGCGAGCACTTCCAGGAAAACAATACTTTGGAAGGCAGGAAAAGAAAAGAGGAAGACTGAGGTGCTGAAATGTTAAAGTTACATCTCATTAAATACATGCGACATGACAAAATGTGTAAAGTGCTTTGGGTAAGGAAACCTGATTTCTAGATCTGACTCCCCCTACTAGGTGCATGAGATCTTGAGTAAGGTAACCTATCATTTGGACGTTTCAGTTTTCTTGTCTTTCACATGGAGAGAAAAATGATCCCCATTCCCTATGATTCGTGTAAGACTTAAAAATTGAATAAGAGAAAAGAGCTGTCTTTAAAACCATCAAATACAGAAAGCTAGCAGTCTGCTTTTCATCAAAACCATTTTCAACAAAAGTAAAAATAATAATAATATCGTAAGAAGCATCCTGCTTTCTGTAGTTGTGACCCCCCCGCTTCCTTTTCAAAATTAGGTGGTACAGGGTGATAACACTTACCATTATTCGACTTCCCACAAGACTAGTGAAATTCCTGACTTTTAGCTGGGCTAATGGCTACTTAAAATAATGACTACACTTCCTAGACTGCTTTTTAGTGATGTCTGGCCATATGACTAAGTGTGTGAGGAAAAGTGATGTGTGTACTTCTGGGATACATCCTTAGAGCGGTGGTTCACAAACTTTGGAGTGCATCATGATCACTTGAAGGACTTGTTAAAAAAAAAAAACCGCCACCAACAACAACAGATGGGCTGAGTTCCATCCTGGAGTTTTAGATCAGCAAGTCTGGAGAGAAGCTTGAGAATCTGCATTTCTAGTAAGTTCCTAAATGACGCTGATGCTACTGTTAAATGATAGTACACTTTGGAAACCTCTGCTTTCTTGTTTTGTTTTTCTTCCATGCTAATACTCAGAACATGAATGTGTTGGCTCAGGATGGTTCTAGAACCAATAGATTAAGGACCCTGTCCTAGGGATGGTGGATAAGACACATAGGACTGAGGACCTAATGTGAAATTCATTATGTAGTGATTAAGACTTTTTGAGCTGGAGGCAATGGATTTTGATTTGATAATGCTGTTACTTTTCATTACAGTAACCTAAGAAGGTTATTGTATATGTATCCAAATATATGGAGGAAAATGTATTGCAAAATGTGTGTGTGTTTTAACCTAAGGAAATATATAGAGATATATATGAATCTATATCTATATAGTTGAGCTCTGAGTTTTTCATAGGAAATATGAGTAGTTTAAATATTTACAGTAGTTAATGGTATATTATTATAGAGCTATATATTTTAAATCTATGAACTTTTCACAGAACTACATAAACTTGTTCAAGGGTAATGATTAATAATGAGATTTACCGACTTCATAAGTATTAAGAGTATTTGGCTTTCAACCTCATGCCTTATGACTTTTCTAAACCACTGACTGTAACTCAAAAGAAAGATATAACCTGTCATGGGTTATGCCAACCTGGGCATTTAAACTCTCAGTGATACTTGTGAGAATAAAGTCAGTATATTCAGGTATCTTTTACTGAAAAGTAAAATCATTGACAAACTTTTGCCTATTTTATATGATTCTTAAATTTTCTTAAGCTTTGAGTAATCAGGAATGGTTTTAATTTAAAAAGTGTTCATTTTAATTAAAGTTAAAAACCAAAAGTCAGTGCTTAATACAATATAAGGGATATAGTATCATCTTTGTCTGTGTTCAAATTTAGATCTATAGAGGGCAAAAGACATATGTCAAAGTCTGTCATCTATCATCTGTTAATAAAATTTCTAAATTTCAAGTCACTCAGTGTTAAATGTCCACATGTCCTAATGTTTCCTGTGTTTTAGTTCCCTACATAGTTTTTGAGTTCAGAAACATTTATTTAAATAAATATTCAAATTCTAAAAGAAAAAATACAATTTGGGGTCATTTTATTAATGATTATCATTAAAGCAGTAAAATAATGATATTATGAAAACAAAGAGAAAATATACTCTAAGCTAAAAGAATTTGAATGTTCCCCACACAAAGAAATGATGAGTATTTAGTAGAGTATTAGCTGATTTATTAAAATGACATATGCAATACCATAAAAAGAGAAATAAAAATATGTAAATGGAAAATATAAAGAAATGTATTTTTTAAGAAATGACATAAAGAAAAATTTAAATAATTGCCATCAAGATTGACATCATTGCTGTATTTTGCTTCCGGGCACTCAAAGTTAACAGTTATAATCAGTTATATAATTTATTCTTTTATTTTCAGAGATAAAGGAGCTGTACTATCTTGTCAACAACCCGAAACACAAGGTTTTACATTGAAAGCATTGAATTTTAAAGCTAGGAGAAACGTATTTTGAATCTGAAAATATAAGTTATAGCTGAATGACCATTTCAGTGAAGAAAAAATTACATTGGTTCTTTTTTTAAAAATGGAATAATCATATGACACTTTCAATATACAGAGTTATATAAAAGTTATTTGATTAAAATGTATATCTTCACTGCCAGATTGGAAGACCTTTTCTGTGGAAATGCATGCCATATCTGGTGTCACATATGTCATATTTCAAGCCTGGATCCATAATAGGTAAAATAAATATTTTTAGTAATTAATAAAATAAGAAAATTTAATGCTAAGAAATGATTCCTGGTATTTTAATCACATAGCAGATAAATCAGAAGAATGTATGCAACTAATATATCCAAAAAGAGAAATTATGTAAGCAATGGTAATTAAATCACATTTCCATTTCTAGGTCCTTGAGGAATCGCCACACTGTCTTCCACAATGGTTGAACTAATTTACACTCCCACCAACAGTGTAAGAGTTTGACCCAGCAATCCCATTACTGGGTATATATCCAAAGGATTATAAATCATTCTACTATAAGGACACATGCACACGAATGTTCATTGCAGCACAGTTTACAATAGCAAAGACCTGGAACCAACCCAAATGCCCATCGATGATAGACTGGACAGCGAAAATGTGGCACATATACACCATGGAATATTATGCAGCCATC
>PVKV010019687.1:0-41631 GCA_004027835.1 Alouatta palliata | reverse complement strand
ATTCTCCTGCCTCAGCCTCCCAAGTAGCTGGGACTACAGGCACGTGCCACCACGCCCAGCTAATTTTTTTGTATTTTTAGTAGAGACGGGGTTTCACCATGTTGACCAGGATGGTCTCGATCTCTTGACCTCGTGATCCACCCGCCTCGGCCTCCCAAAGTGCTGGGATTACAGGCGTGAGCCACCGCGCCCGGCCTTCCTCTGTTCTTTTCTTTTTTCTTTTTTACTCTAAATCTGTATCTTTTTTAAAAGCAATAATTTCCTCCCTCAAAAAAAAGATAGCCTAGCAAAATCTTTTACTTCAAATGCTTTTCCCCTTATTGTTTGTATAAACTATTGTGGTTTGCTAAAACAAGAAAGGATTATAGAGTAGAATCCATGCCCACAAACAGAACAAAATCCAAACTGGAAGACACTTCATATGTGGTTATAAGACCAGGAGGACCAGGAGACAAGGACAAACAATGGTTTTTTGTTTGTTTGTTTGTTTGTTTGTTTGTTTGAAGAGAGACAGTGTCGTTCTGTCACCCAGGCTGGAGTGCTAGCTCACTGCAGCCTCAAACCCCTGGGCTCCAGCGATCCTCCCACCTAAGCCTCTCTAGTATGTAGGACTACAGGCATGCACCACCACCTCCAGCTAATTTTTAATTTTTTTTTTTTTTTTTTTTTTTTGAGACAGGGTTTTGCTATGTTGCCCAGGCTGATCTCAAACTCCTAGGCTCAAACATACCTCCCCAAGCACTGGGTTTACAGGTACAAACCACCACACCCGGCCGAGAACAAATGGTTCTGATCCAGGAAGAGTGCAGCCTGAAGACTCGGCATTCTGTACAGAATCCTAGCTCTTAGACTACAAGGCATCAACTGGTACAATTTCTTGCCTTTGGGCACTGAACTTGTTCGCTTCCGTTTTATTTAACTTACTGTAGAATAATATTAGCTATGCTGCCACTTAAGCCAAGAAGCTTTCTGTCTAGTCACTTAGGTTTCATCCTTTCAAGGGCCTTGCCATTTCATTGCCTCACCTTTCCTGTTCCCCTCCCCAGGGTTGTACTTTGAGTAACTGTATGTGCATTCTCTGTCCCTTTCATTATTATAACACTGTAAACGATAATGTCTCCAAAATGCAAACTATAATCTTCTCCATTGAAAAATATTTTCTAGGCCAGGCACTTCCCTGTGCCACTGCACTCCAGCCTGGATGACAGAGTGACTCTGTCTCAAAAACAACAACAACAACAAAAAAAACTCATTAAACTGTATAACTAAAATAGGCGCATTTTGTTTTATGTAAACTATGTCTAGTAAAGTTTATTATTTTTTGAGACAAAGTGTTGCTCTCTTGCCCAGATTAAAGTGCAGCGGCATAATCATGGCTCACTGCAGCCTTCACCTCCTGGGCTCAAGCAATCCTCCTATCTCAGCCTCCTCCCAAGTAGTTGGGACCACAGGCATGTACCACCATGCCCAGCTAATTTTTTTTTAAGAGATGGGGGGTGTCTCACTACATTGCCCAGGATGGTCTCGAACTTCTGACCACAAGAGATCCTCCTGTCTTGGCTTCCCAAAGTTCTGAGATTATAGGCGATATGCCTGACCAAGGTTGATTTTAAAAAATGAAAAGGGACTGGGTGTGGTGGCTCACGCCTGTAATTCAAGCACTGTGGGAGGCCAAGGTGGGCGGATCACCTGAGATTAGGAGTTAGACCAGCTTGGCCAGTATAGTGAAACCCCTCTCTACTAAAATGTAAAAAATTAGCCGGGCGTGGTGGTGCTCACTTGTAGTCCCAACTACTCAAGAGGTTCAGGCATGAGAATTGCTTGAACCCAGGAGGTAGAGGTTGCAGTGAGCTGAGATCGCACCACTGCATTCCAGCCTGGGCGACAAGAGTAAGACTCCATCTCAAAAAACAAAGCAAAACAAAAATGAAAAGGAAATAAGAGGCATTACCAATATAATCAAGTTTAAATTTTTGGCCAAGTGCAGTGGCTCACGCTTGTAATCCCAGCACTTTGGGAGCCCCAGGTGGGCAGATCACCTGAGGTCAGGAGTTTGAGACCAGCCTGGCCAAGATGGTGAAATCCCATCTCTACTAAAAAATACAAAAATTAGCTGGGCGTGGTGGCATGCGCCTGTAATCCCAGCTACTCAGGAGGCTGAGGCAGGAGAATCGCTTGGACCCAGGAGGCAGAGATTGCAGTGAGCCGAGATCACATCATTGCATTCCAGTCTGAGCAGCAAGAGCAAAACTTAGTCTCAGAAGAAAAAAACAAGTTTAAATTTTTAGTTAAAATCAAATTTGGACTGAACTGGGATTGCCAAAAATGTCCTTAACTTCATATCTCCAAATAAAATTTTTGCAGTTAATTTATGTTGTTTATACAGCTAGCTAATTCTCTATATTTTTATAGTATGTTGACACTTAAAATTTCAATCTCTTCTAGTGGTTCTGTGAGTGGGACTGAGGGGGTGATGGGTGTTCTCATTATAGCCTTCAGAAGGCTGCCTATATATAAGTGCACAAATAACTGTTATTCAGAGAATTAGAATCATCACAAAGTATCTTTTATGAAGGATAAATATAGGCTAATGTATCCATTATGACTGTTAAATATAGCCTTATGTTTCTTTTATTCTTCAAACTCATTTCTCAACTTTATAGAAAAAAATATATGCATAAAAGCAGCACTCTATAATTTAAAAAATACTCATTATTGGTCTTTTGGATTTTGGTTGTGCATAAATACGAGTTTCTCATCAGGCCTCTCTAGACTACTAAAGCCTAAAGTGATGTGTCCCCACTCTCAGCTCTTAGAGAAATTACTGGGTGTCTTGTTCATTTCCAATAACTATTCCATGCTTACAAACTCTCTTTTCAATGAGATCTTCAGCTCGAGACCACAGTAGACACCTAAGTATTTGTCAGTGTAATTTTGTTGTATTGATTTACTGAATTCAAAGAGTTTGTCAAATATTTTATTTACAGAGTTTCATGACAAATAGAAATAAGCTCATGTGCTTCATAATTCCAAGAATGTTTGAGGTATTCAGATTAGCATTGCTTATTCATGCCATTTAATTTACAGAGCTCAGCTGCAGTAATTTTCTCCCGTGGATGATGGGAGGAAGGCATTGGCAGAGGAGCAGGAGACTTGGCTTTAGAGTGGGCAGTAACAGGGCCAAATCTGGTTTTACAAAGCAGGTATTGTAAAGCTCTCATTGCTTCTCTGAAGACAAGGCGTTGAGCTATGACTGCCAGGGTTCTCTTTCTAAGTGGAGGCTTCTTAAAGGAATTGAGCCTCATTTCCTGGGCTTGAGGTTTATTTTTCACATTCCTTTTGTACACCAAATATATTTAATATTTATTATCTTTCAAGTTTAGACCTTTGGAAAAAACATATATATAATATATATATTTTGAGACAAGGTGTCACTCGGTCACCTAGGCTGGAGTGCAGTGGTGTGCTCTCGGCTCACCACAACCTCCACCTCCCAAGTTCAAGTGATTCTCCTGTGTCAGCCTCCCAAGTACCTGGGACTACAGGCATGTGCCCACCACAGCCGGCTAGTTTTTTGTATTTTTAGTAGAAACAGGGTTTCACCATGTTGGTCAGGGTGGTCTCAAACTCCTGACCTCAGGTGATCTGCCTGCCTCAGCCTCCTAATGTGCTAAGATTACAGGCATGAGCCACCACGCCCGGCCACAGTTTGATGAGTTTTGAGAAAGTAGTGTACGCATGTAACCACGTCACCACAATCAAAATCTAGAACATTTCCATCACCCCAAAATTCCCTGGTACTCGTCCCTGGTCCCAGGCAAGCTCTGATCTGTTTTCTGTCACTATGGATCAGATTTGTCTTTTCTAGAGTCTCATAAAAACATGATCTTACAATATGTGTATACTCTTGTGTGTAAAGTTTCTTTTGCTCAGCATGTTCTTAGATTCATCCATGTTGTTGCATGAATGAGTGGTTCATTTCTGTTTGTCACTGAGTATTTTTCCAGTGTATGTATATACCACAGTTTGCTTATATAACACAAATGTTGATGGACATTTAGGCTTTCTCCAGTTTTGTCTATTATAAATAAAGCCATTATGAACTTCCACATACAGGGTTTTGCGTAGACATCTTCTCTTGAGTAAATATCTAGGAGTAAGACTACTGGGTTGTATGCTAAATGTATGTTTAATTTTAGCAGCTGGGCACAGTAGCTTACGCCTATAATCCCAGCACTTTGGGAGGCCAAGGTGGGTGGATCATCTGAGGTCAGGAGTCTGAGACCAGCCTGGCCAACACGACAAAACCCCATCTCTACTAAAAATACAAAAAAATTAGCCAGGTGTGATGGCACACCTGTAATTCCAGCTACTTGGGAGGCTGAGGCAGGAGAATCACTTGAACCCAGGAAGCTCCAGCCTGAGCAACAGAGCAAGACTCCATCTCAAAAAACAAAACAGGCCAAACTGTGTTCCAAAGTACTGGTACCACCTTATATCACAGCAGTACAGTTAGGAGAGTTGTAGCTGCCCTGCATTCTCAGCAGTACTTGCTATGTCCATCTTTTTAATTTCACCATTGTAATGGATATGTAGTGGCATCTCACTGTGGTTTTACTTTGCATTTCCCTGATCGTTAATGATGCTGACATATTTTCGTGTGCATGTTGGATATTCATACACCTTTGTAAAGTGCCTATTCAGTATCTTTTCCAACTTAATTGGGTGGGTTGTCTTCTTAATCAGTCATAATAGTTCTTCATATATTCTAGGTACAATCCCTTCGACAGATACATGTTTTGTGACTATTTTCTCCCAGTCTGTGACTTGTCTTTATTTTGTTAGCATTGTCTTTTGAAGAGCAGAAGTCTTTCACTTTGTAAAAGTCCAATTTTTTGCTGTCTTCTTTTATAGCTCTTGTTTTTTTGTGTATCTTTTTGGTTTTTTGTGTCTTCAATCTTGTAAGAAATCTTTGACTCCCTCCAAATCAGGTAGATGTTTTCCTGTGTTTTCCTTTAGAAATTTTAAGTTTTACCTTCTACACGTAGGTACATGATCCAGTTTGAGGTGAGTTTTGTGTATGAGTAAGTTAATAGTCAACGTTCTTTTTTTCCCATATGGATATCCAGTTGCACCTGCACCATTTGTTGAAAAGACTGTCTTTCCCCTATTGAATTATTATGGCCACTTGGTCAAAAATTATTTGGCATATATATGCGGGTTCATTTATTTTGTTCCATTGATCCAAATGCTGACCTATAATAATATAGCTTTAGAGTCAATCTTGAAGTCTGATAGTTTGAATGTTCCAACTTTGTTGTTCTTTTTCAAAATTGTTTTGTTTTGTTTTGGCTTTGTTTTTGAGACAGGGTCTCACTATGTCACTCAGGCTGAAGTACAGTACATGACCACAGGTCATTGCAGCCTCAACCACGCAGACTCAAGCAGTCCTCCCATCTCAGCCTTCCAAGTAACTGGGACCACAGGTGCGCACCACCATACCTGGCTGTTTTGCTGCTATTTGTTTTTGTAGAGATGGGGTTTCACCACATTTCCCAGGCTGGTCTTGAATTCCTGGGCTCAAGTAGTCTTCCCATCTCAGCCTCCAAAAGCGCTAGGATTATAGGTGTGTCCCACCCACCGTGTCCCACCCCTGCTGGGATTTCAATTAAGATTACATTGTTATCTATGGAACAATTTGGGAAAAATTGTCGTAGTAAATGGTGTGTGTGTGTGTGTGTGTGTGTGTGTGCGTGCATGTACGCAATTGTGTGTGTGTATACATATATACACACACAATTTTGAAAAAGAACAACAAAGTTGGAACATTCAAACTATCAGATTTCAAGACCGACTGTAAAGCCACATTATTATGGGATCAGCATTTGGATCCATGGAACAAAATGGAGTGCAGTGGTGCAATCATAGCTCACTACAGCCTTGACCTTTTGAGCTCAAGCAATCCTCTTGTCTTAGCCTCCCAAGTAGCTGGGATGACAGCATATACCACCACGCCCAGCTAATTTTGTTTTTTTTTACTAGAGACAAGGTCTAGCTGTGTTGCCCAGGCTG
The DNA here is from genome assembly GCA_004027835.1 of Alouatta palliata. Taxonomy (NCBI): domain Eukaryota; kingdom Metazoa; phylum Chordata; class Mammalia; order Primates; family Atelidae; genus Alouatta; species Alouatta palliata. The sequence goes on along the minus strand of PVKV010019687.1, from coordinate 35,559 downwards.
GTCTCAAACTCCTGGAGTCAAGTGATCTTCCCTTCTCAGCCTCCCAAAGTACTGGGATTATAGGCATGAGCCACCGTGCTCAGCCCAGAGGTATTGTTTTTGATACTATATATACTAAATGGTATTATTTTATTTAAATTTCCAGTTGGTCACTGCTAGTATGCAGAAAATATTTTTTTGTATTAACCTATGCTAAAGTCACTTCTTATTTTGATCTGTCTTTTTTATAGATTCCTTCAGTATTTCTACATACACAATCGTGTCATCTGTAGACAGTTTTATTTCTTCCTTTCAATCTGTATGGTTTTCTTTGCCTTTTTCTTGCCTATTGTACTGGCTAGGACTTCCAGTGTGATGTTTAATAGAAATCCCGGGACTAGACATCCTTGCCTTATTTTCAGTTTGAGGAGAAAGCATTTGGTTGTTCATAATTAATGGAGGATGTTAGCTGAAGCCTTTTCAGAGATTGCGTACTCTATCAGGAGGAAGAAGGTCCCTTCTATTTCCAATTTGCTAAGAGTTTTAAAATTGTGAATGGGCCGGGCACGGTGCCTCACACCTGTAATTCCAGCACTTTGGGAGGCTGAGGTGGGCAGATCACGAGGTCAAGAGATCGAGACCATCCTGGCCAACATGGTGAAACCCCGTCTCTAAAAAAAATAATAATAAAATAAAATAAAATTGTGAATGGGTGGTGAATTTTGTTAAAAATGTTTCTGCATCTAATAAGAGGATCATATATGGTTTTTCTCCTTTATTCTGTTAATATGGTAGTTTTATTGCTTTTTTTAGTGTTAAACAAAGCTTGCATTCTTGGGATAAACCCCACTTAGTCATGATGCATTATTCTTTTTATATATCGCTGAAGTCAATTTGCCAAAAATTTAATTAAGGATTTTTGAATCTGTATTCAGTGAGGTATACTGGTCTCTAGTGTTCTTTCCTTTCAATGTCATTGTCTGGGCTCAAAAAAGAAATGACTAGAGAAGTGATCTTTATTTTTAGAATGAGTTTGTGTGTAATCGGTATTATTTTTCCTTAAATGTTTGATAGAATTTACTGCTGAAGCCACCTCAGTCTGTAGTTTCTTAAGAACAAAATTTTCTTACCACTCAGATTTTCTGTAGTTTCTTGAATCACTATGATTAATCTGTGGCATTCAACCAATTTGTCCATTTCATCTGTGCCATTGAATTTATTTACATAATTATAATTTTTTTTCTTTTAATGTCTGCAAGATCTGTGGTGATGTCATCTCTTTTGTTCCTAATGTTGGTAATTTTTTCTTTTCTCCTTGCTCTTGTGTTTGTTTGTTTTGAGACAGGTTCTCATTCTGTCACCCAGATCAGGCTGGAATGTAGTAGCAATCATAACTCACTGCAGCCTCAAACTCCTGGTCTCAGGCAGTCCTCCTGCCTCAGCCTCTAAAATTGTTGGGATTAGAGGTGTGAGCCACTGTGTTCAGCCTCTTTTAATTACTATTTGTATTAGCCAGTTGAGGTGGCCAGCTTGAACCCAAGCATTCTGGGCAACACAGCAAGCCCTCATCTCTACAAATAATTTTAAAAATTAGCTGGGGCATGGTGGGGCGCACCTGTAGTCTCAGCTACTCAAGAGGCTGAACACAGCAAGCCCTCATCTCTACAAATAATTTTAAAAATTAGCTGGGGGCATGGTGGTGCACACCTGTAGTCTCAGCTACTTGAGAGGCTGAGACCAGAGGATCACTTAAGCCCAGGCAGTCAAGGCTGCAGTGAGGCACAGTCGTGCCACTGCACTCCAGCCATGGTGACGGAGTGAGACCACATCTCAAAAAAAGAAAAGAAAATTCTTGTATTTATTATTTCCTTCTTTTTACTTTGGTTTAATTTGATCTTCTTTTATAAGCTTTTTTTTTTTTTTTCCCTGAGATGGGGTCTTACTCTGTCACCCAGGCTGGAGTGCAGTGGCATGATTATAGAACCTCCACCTCCCAGACTCAGTGATCCTCCCACCTTGGATGCCCCAGTAGTGCGGACCACGGGTGCATGCCACAACACACAGCGAATTATTTTCTTTTATTTTTAGTAGAGACAGTGTTTCACTGTGTTGCCCAGGCTGGTCTCAAACTCCTGAGCTCAAGTGATCCTCCTGCCTCAGCCTCCCAAAGCACTGGGATTATAGGCATAAGCCACCACACTCAGCCTCTCCAGCTTCTTAATGTGGATTCTTATACTGATTTTGGCACGTTCTAATTTTATAAGCATTTAGAGATACACATTTTCCTCTACGTACTCTTTAACTGTATTCTCCAAATTTTGAAATATATTTTCATTTAGGTCAGAATATTTTCTAATTCCCTTGTGATTTCCTTTCCTACCCATGGTTTATTTAATTTGAATTTTTTATTTGCTTTTTCTATTAAATTTCAAGATATTTTAGATTTCATAGATAATGTCTGGTAATTATTTTTTTCAGAAAATGTAATCCATAATTATTTCAATCCTTTTAAATAAGATGAAGCATATTGCATGGTGCAGCATATGGGTCTGTCTTGATAAATGATTTACATGCACTTGAAAAAAAATGTGGTTACTGCTGTTGGGTGAGGCATTCAATAAATGTGGATTAGGTCCAGTTGTTCAATAGGGTTATTCAAATCATTCTTGTGGTTACTGATTTTCTGTCTACTTTTTCTGTTATTTACTAAGAGAGGGATATTGAAATCTCCAGTTGTAAATGAGGATTGCTCTATTTCCCTTTGCAGTTTTATTAGTCTTTCCTTCATATATTTTGAGGCTCTATTTTTCGGTACATACATATGTAGGATTGTTAGGTCTTCTTGATGAATTATCTCTTTATCAGTATTCAGTATACCTCTGTATTCCTGGTGATATTCCGTATCCATCCTGAAGTCACTCTGTCTGATATTAATGTAGCTATTCCATCCTTCTCATAATTACTATTTGTATATAATATTCTCTTCCATTTTTTTACTTTTAACCTTTCTATATTTTCTATTTAAAGTGAGTTTCATGTAGATAGCACATGGTCCAGTCTTGCTTTTTTATCAGTCCGACAATCTGTCTTTTAATTCAAAGTTTTTGGATGATTTATATTTGGTGTGATTGTCTGTTATGGACTTAATGTTTGTATTAATTCATATGTTGAAGCCCTAACCCTGAAATGTTATGGTGTTTGGAAATGGGGCCTTGGGAGGTAGGTAGGTTTAGATAACATCACAAGGGTGGGGCCTTCGTGATGGGATTAGTGCCCTTATAAGAAGAGAAAGAGGGACCCAATCACCACTTCTCTCTCTGCTATGTGATGACATGGTGAGAAGGCAGCTGTCTTCAAGCCAGTTAGGCCCAGTTTCATATATGTAAATATTATCTACCTAACTAGTTTATTAACTCCTATATGCAGGAACCATTTTTTAATATTCCTTTCTACCACCCATCCTCTATGCCATTCCACTCTCCGCAGCCTCACAGAACACAACACACAAAGCAGGCAGGTGAATATTTCGCAACAGCTACTTCAATAGTTGATTAACCTAAACAGTGAATTAGCAAACATACTTCTCAATTGCTCAGTATGGGAATTTACTGAGTCATCATTATTCTTCTAGCACTTGAATCACTGCATGTCCGCTGCTAAATGACCAACAGATCAACAGATCCTTGCATAGAAACAAAAACAAAAACCATGCGTTTCAATATTACCAAAGGGAAATGTGTAGTCAGAACTGCAAGAAAATTGCCTTGTGATCCGCCTTCTGTCACATTACAGTTGACAATACAGGAGCATAAAGTAGCTATTCGACTGCCTCAGAAATAAAAGAATCATTTACTTTCTGTATATAACCTAATTAAAACCATGTCAGATCCAGCAAAACTGATTTTCATCTCTCTTCAGTAGATATAGGAGTATATATTAATATTTCTACTTCATGACTAGATAGGAGACTAAATTAAAATTTGCTACTCAGCTCTTAGTTGGTAAGACCCACAGTTCCACATGGGTAGGTGTTAGGAAGCCTTTCTGGTTACAACTCTGTTTTCTCCCCCTTCTCCTTAACATGGAGCTATTTAATCTTATTTATTTATTTAGAAATAGGGTCTGGCTGTGTCACCTTGGCTGGAGTGCAGTGGCACAGTCATGGCTCACTGCAGCCTAGAACTCCTGGGCTCAGATGATCTTCCCACCTTAGCCTCCCGAGTAGCTGGGACTATAGGCACATACAACCTCACTCTGCCAATTTTTAAACTTTTTGTAGAAAAGAAGTCTCTCTGTGTAGCCCAGGCTGGTCTTGAACTCCTGGCCTCGGGCGATCCTCCCACCTTAGCCTCCCAAAGTGCTAGAATTACAGGCAAGAGCCACCACGCCAAGCTGGAACTATGTAAGATAGCACTTAGCCCTACATATAATATTACTAACAATGGTTGTGTAGATCACTCCTCCAAAGGGAAATTCTCTCTAGATGGGTCTTGCCCCAGTTAAGCAGTAGCTTCCTCCAAACGGTGCTCACCTATCCACTGACTGGGACATTTGAAGACAAAGTGAGTCGTCACTCACCATCACCATTCCCCACATCCCCTTTCCCTGGGAGCCCACACACTCAGGAGGGCAGTACTGCTTCCTCCACAGCAGCGACAGCCAGCCAGGATCTGTGAAATGGCTCTCAAGGAAATATGCCCTCCTCCATGCTGAGAGACGCCACGTGGTCATGGTGCAATCTTCATGCAGTTGTAGCTTAGACTTCCAGATTCAAAGGCCAGAAGCCAGCTTGGAATTTTCCTGGTCCTAATGTAAACCTGGCATGTCAAGGCTTAAATCCAGCTGGTTCCACAGGAAATTAGATTAAACACATGTGGTGCTGTGTCATGCAAGGACCCTGGAGTAGAGAAGTAGGTATCGGCATCTTGGTCATGAAAGCCACAACATCTGCTGTAAGAGGACAGGCACGTGGTTCTGCTCACTGCCGTGCCCTCACCTCCTGGAATAGGACCTGGTGCAGACTGTGATCAGAAGATATTTGCTGAATGCCGCGTACAGTGGCTCATGTCTGTATTCATATGCTAGGGCCGCCATCCAAAGCACCACAGACTGGATGGTTGAAGCAACATGGGTGGTCCACATAACACATTGGAAGACCAAGGTGGGAGGATCTTTTGAGCCCAGGAGCTTGAGACCAGCCTGGGTGACAAAGAGAGACCCTGTCTCTACAAAAAGTAAACTTAAAAAGAAAAACTGGCCGGGCACGGTGGCATGTGCCTGTAGTCCCAGCTACTTGGGAGGCTGAGGCAGGAGTATCATTTGAACCTGGGAGACAGGTTGCAGTGAGCCTTGATAGAGCTCTGCAGTCCAGCCTGTGAACAGAGTGAGACCCTGTGTTAAAAACGAAAAGAAGAAAGGGAAAGTCAGTATTTGTTGACTGAACAGAGTGATCTTTCCTAGTCTCTGAATTCCCGTCACCCACAGCCCTTGCATTAGTGTATGCTGTCTTCCATTTTCTACTCACCTATGCATTCCGTGACAGACAAATTGTGTTGCAAAGGTACAGCTATTCCAGCTAGTAATTGCATTTGAAGTATTCATGAAACAAGCATGACATGTGAAACAGATGTGGGAGGAAAGTACCTTTATAGAAAGCACTTTCATAATTGGAGGGCGGAAGCTATATTAATAAGATGCTTTACATGGAAGAGATCAGATTATTAACAATGTGATATATTCATTTGCTGGGGCTGCCATAACGAAGTACCACAGACCGGATGGTTGAAGCAACAGAAATTTACATGGATGGCCCATGCCTGTAATCCCAGTACTTTGGGAGGCCGAGGCAGGTGGATCACAAGATCAGGATTTCGAGACCAGCCTGGCCAATATGGTGAAACCTCATCTCTATTAAAAATACAAAAATTAGCCGGGCGTGGTCATAGGCACCTGTAGTCCCATACTCGGGGGGCTGAGGCAGAAGAATCACTTGAACCTGGGAGGCGAAAGTTACAGTGAGCTGAGATCACACCACTGCACTCCAGCCTGGGCAACAGAGCGAGACTCTGTCTCAAAAAGGAAAGAAAAGAAAAAAGAAATGTGTTTCCTCATAGTTTTGGAGGATGGAAGTCCAACATCAGAGTGTTGGCTGGGTTGGTGTCCTCAGAGGGCCTCTCATCAGCTTATAGATGGCCATCTTCTTGTGGTGTCTTTATAGAGTCTTCCCTCTATGTCTGTCTGGGTCCTAATCCCTTGCTCTTATGAAGACACAAGTCATACTTGAGATTAGGGTCTGCCCATATGATCTGATTTTCCTTTAATTACCTCCTTAATGGTCCTGTCTCCCAATACAGTCACACACTGAGGTACTGGAGGTTAAGACTCTAGCATATGAATTTGAGGACCAGAAGAAACAAAATTCAGCCCATAACGTGTGGGAAGATGGGAAAGATAATAGTGCAATATATGAGATACACATTTTCCAGTGTTAACAGATTTTGAGTCACTAGAGTACCTTGGCAAGCTAGAGTTGCTGACTGTATATGTCAGCCCTCCCTCCACCTGTGATACTGGATACTAATATGTTCAGATTTTAGCACCCAGATGGAGGACTGACATACAGGGATCAAGTCCTATTCAAACATCAAAGCACTGTTTCCCTAAATTTAGGAGCTGCCTCATAATCTATTACAAAAGAATTAGGTAGTTGGCACTATCTTCAGAAATTTACCTGGGCACAAAACCATAAATTTTCCTTATTCATATTTCATAAATTTTTCATTTTTAAATATTAGAAATCTCAGAATTCAATACTGTTTAATTCATCCATGTAACATTACAGGTGTGAGCCACTGATCGGTTTCCCAAAGTGTTGGGATTACAGGTGTGAGCCACTGTGCCTGGACATACAAGGGGTACCACTTGTGCCTCAAAGCTATTGAAATAAAAATGTAAATAAATAGGGTCCAGGCACAGTGGCTCACACCTGTAATCCCAGTACTCTGGGAAACCAAGCAGTGGCTCACACCTGTAATCCCAACACTTTGGGAAACCGAGCAGTGGCTCACACCTGTAATCTCAGCACCTGAGGTCAGGAGTTCAAGACCAGCCTGCCAACATGGTGAAACCCCATCTCTACTAAAAATACAAAAATTAGCATGGCATGGTGGCAGGTGCCTGTAATCCCAGCTACTCGGGAGGCTGATTCACTTGAGGTTGCAGTGAGCCGAGATTGCACTACTGCACTCCAGCCTGGGTGACAGCGAGACTTCGTGTACACACTTTGTAATATAAAACATTGTCTACCAATACCGCAGTCAGTGAATTCTTGCTTTACTGACACGTCCTAGTATCCAGTTGTGATTGCAATACGCTATCTTGGTACTTTCTGCTTCCATTTATTATTGCGGTGACTCTTGCCTTAAACAGAAACGAAAAACTAAAACAATTTTACATCCAAAAGAGGCTTGCAAACTTTTTTTTTTTGGATATCCATAGCACAATTTAATTCAGTAAACATAAACCGTTAAAATTATTCCAGTACAAAACTATGTTTTAAAGAAGAGATTACACCCGATTTTGGCAATAACACCCAAGAAATAAGCATTCTTTTACATTTGGTTCAAACTTTCTGAATGGTAGTTGTGCAACACTTGTGAAAAGCTTTAGAATATTATAAACCTGTTAATCCCATATTTCCATTTCTGTGAATTCATCCGAAAGAAATAACCATGGATGTGGGCAGAGACATCACTGTGTGGAATGTACACTGCAGTGTTGAACATGTGGCCCAGCTCTGCCATCAAGAAGAAGGTGAGAAGACGGGGGAAGATTTTCTCCAAGTTTCTTTTCTGGGCCTTATGCCCGGGTTAAACAACTGCTCTGTATCTCTAGCTTCTGACCCCTGCCCCGGCCAGCTTTGTTACTCTAGTACACTGCTAAGCAGGCAGAGCATGGCCAGAGTATTCATAGTGAATCACTCAATTAACTGGGATCCAAACAGTGGAATATACAAATGCATTGTTAAAAATCACATCGTAAAAGAAGATTGAATAGCAGAAAAAATGCACTGTACATATTTTTATAATATTACTTACGCCAGTCACAAAAAAAACAAATACTGTCAGATTCCACTTATATGGGATAGAATAGTCAAAACTACAGAGGCAGAAGGTAGAATTGGCTCTGGGTGGAACTTGGAATGAGATGTTCTTAGCACTTCAGGTTTACAAGATGAAAAGAGTGATGGAGACAGATGGCGGTGATGGTGGCACAACATTATGAATGTATTTAATACCATTGAGCTGCACACTTAAAAATGGGTAAGATGGCACAATGAGATACCATCTCACACCAGTCAAAATGGCTATTACTAAAAAGTCAAAAAAATAACAGATGCCGGGGAGCTTGCCGAGAAGAGGGAACACTTACACACTGCTGGCGGCAGTAGAAATTAGTCCAGCCACTGTGGCAGTTCCTCAAATAAGGAACTATCATTCCTTAGAACTATCATTTGACCCAGCAATCCCACTATGGGGTATATACCCAAAGGAATATAAATCATTCTGACTTAAAGACACACGAATGCAATTATTCATTGCAGCACTATTCATAATAGCCAAGACATGGAATCAACCCAGTAGACTGGATAAAAAAAAAATGTGGTTCAGCCAGGCGTGATGGTTCACAAGGTCAGGAGATCGACACCATCCTGGCTAACACGGTGAAACCCGTCTCTACTAAAAATACAAAAAAATTATCTGGGTGTGGGGGCACACATCTGTAGTCCCAGCTACTTGGTAGGCTGAGGCAGGAGAATTGCTTGAATCCGGGAGGCAGAGGTTGCAGTGAGTTGAGATTGCACCACTGCACTCCAGCTTGGGCGACAGAACGGGACTTCATCTCAAGAAAAAAAAAATGTGGTTCATATACACCATGGAATACTCTGCAGCCATAAAAAAGAACGAGATTATGTCCTTTGCAGGAACATGAATGAAGCTGGAGGCCATCATCCTTAGTAAACTAACACAAGAGCAAAAAACCAAATACCACATGTTCTCACTTATAAGTGGGAGCTAAATGATGAGAACACACAGACGCTGAGGCCTCCTTGAGAGAGGAGGGTGAGAGGAAAGAGAAGATCGAAAAAGATAACTACCAGGCACTATGCTTAGTAACCTGGGTGGCAAAATGATCGGAACACACAATCCCCGTGACACGAGTTTACCTGTGTAACAACCCTGCACATGTATCCCTGAAACTAAAAGCTTTTTTTGAAGTTATTTAATATTAATGGGACAATACTCATTGCAAGGATTGGACTTTAGTTGCTAGCATAAGTAAATGACAGGCAGGAGAAATTTTAAGTATTGAAAATGCAATCATACATTCAAGGAGAGTACACAGGATATTTCTGTGTCATAAATGTACTATGGAAAATAAAAATGGGAATAAAATACAAAAAAGATTATGATAAATTTCACATTATTTTATCACAATAAAAAATTTTAATAAATTATAAATGGTGTGGTATGGTTTGGCTATGTCCCACCCAAATCTCATCTTGAATTGTAGCTCCCACAATTCCCCCGTGCTATGGGAGGGACCCGGTGGTAAGTAGTGGAATTATGGCGGCAGTTTCCACCATACTGTCCTCTTGGTAACTAGTAAGTCTCACGGGATCTGGTGGTTTAATAAGGGGTTTCCCCTTTTGCCTGGCTCTCATTCTCTCTTGACTGCCATCATGATTGTGAGGCCTCCAAACCACGTGGAATTGTGAGTCCATTAAACCTCTTTTTCTTTAGAAATCGCCCAGTCTTGGCCGGGCGTGGTGGCTCATGCCTGTAATCCCAGCATTTTGGGAGGCTGAGGTGGGCGGATCACCTGAGGTCGGAAGTTCGAGACCAGCCTGACCAACATGGAGAAACCTCATCTCTATTAAAAAATAAATAAAAAAAAAGAAATTACCCAGTCTTGAGTATGTCTTTATCAGCAGCAAGAGAACAGACTAATACAAGTGTAATCTAATTACCATAAAGGGAGAATGAGAACTATTGACACCAAAATATGAGATTGGGATTACAGCTCATTTTTATTTTATTTTTCTGTTTATCTTTCCAGTTTTCTATGATGAATGTTTCATAATCAGAAAAAAAAAAGTTTCCAGCCCCACAAAAAATAACCAGTTTTTTACTTCTTTTTTCTGAGGTGAAGTCTCACTTTATCTCCCAGGCTGGAGTGCAGCGGCACAATCATGGCTCACTGCAGCCTCCGCCTCCCACCTCAGCTGCTGAGTAGCTGCGACTTCAGGAACGCACCACCACGCCTGGCTAGACTTTTTTTTTTTTGGTTAGAGATGGTGTTTTGCCATGTTGCCCAGGCTGGTCTCAAACTCCTGGACTCAAGCGGTACACCTGCCCCAGCCTCCCAAAGTGTTGGGATTACAGGCATGAGCCACCGTGCCCGGCCACTTACTTTTCATCTTAGTAATGTAGCAGAACCAGTTGTGTGGTGTTGTGGTCTCTCCCCACTCTGAGCTGACTGGGTGGTTGTGTAGATTGGGCTCGAGCACACTGGGTGGAGCCCAGAGCAAGGTGAACCACCTGGAGGCTCCTGGGCCTCTAACCAGCAGCAGACGCAGGCACGGGACTTTGTTGACGGTGAAAAAGTGCTTGTTGCAGAGAGCCTGCAACAGATGCAAACTTGGGGAAGTCACAGTTACATGGGCAAAGAGACCGGCAGGAATCGGTATCACCTGCTAACAAGTGACACAGCTCTACCCGTACATCCTGCTTCAGTGCCTTAATCTAAAGAAAACACATACTTCACAATGAAATGATTTGCTGCAATGTAAAGAAATTTGTGAAGATGGTGTACTATGTGGAATCGGTATGTTCCCAGAGATGAGGCTGGAAAGGGGTTTATCATAAAACCAGTCTTTGGCCTTTGGCGGTTTCTGGTTTTTGCCAGTCTCCCTCTCTGCCCAGAGCCTCACACCCGACACACTCCTCTTCCCTGCAGTGGCATGATCATAGCTCACTGCAGCCTCAAACTCTCAGGCTTAAGTGATCCTCCTGCCCAGGTAGCCAGGACTACAGGTGCACATCACCGTGCCCGGCTATTTTTTTACTTTTAGTTGAGATGGAGTCTCACTGTGTTGCTCAAGCTGGTCTTGAATTTCTGGGCTCAAGGGTCCTTCCACCTTGGCCTCCCAAAGTGCTGGTATAACAGGCATGAGCCACCGCACCCAGTCTCCCACCTCCTCTTTTTTCATGCTCTGCCATCAGGCAGTCTGTGATCCTGCTCCATTCTAAGCTCTGCCATGTGTTAGTGCTTTGATCTCAGACAAAGTAACAGCTCCAAACCCTCAGTTTCTTTGTCTATAAAATTATTACTACCTTGGCTGAGTATGGTGGCTCATGCCTGTAATCCCAGTACTTTGGGAAGCCAAAGCAGGTGGATCACTTGAGGTCAGGAGTTCCAGCCCACCCTGGTCAACATGGTGAAACCCTGTCTCTACTAAAATATAAAAATTTGCCGGACCTGGTGGTGGTCACCTGTAATCCCAGCTACTCAGGAGGCTGAGGCAGGAGAATCAGTGGAACCAGGAGGGCGGAAGTTGCAGTGAGCCAAGATCGCGCCATTGCACTCCAGCCTGGGCAACAGAGCAAGACTCCGTCTCAAAAAATAAAATTATGGCCGGGCACGGTGGCTCACGCCTTTAATCCCAGCACTTTGGGAGGCCGAGGCGGGTGGATCACGAGGTCAAGAGATCGAGACCATCCTGGCCAACATGGTGAAACCCCATCTCTACTAAAAATACAAAAATTAGCTGGGTGTTGTGGCATGCACCTGTAGTCCCAGCTATTTGGGAGGCTGAGGCAAGAGAATTGCTTGAACCCAGGAGATGGAGGTTGCAGTGAGCCGAGATTGCGCCACTGCACTCTAGCCTGGCGCCTGGCGACAGAACAAGACTCTGTCTCAAAAAAAATAAAAAATAAAATAAATGAAATAAAATTATTACTACCTCATTCCAGGGGAGTTGTTGAAAGATGAAATGGCATCATGCATGGAAGGTTATTTAGCCCAGTACCTAGCACAAAGATCCTAACTGTGCCTCATTTTAGGGTTAGAAAAACGTGATTGGCAAAATCAATGTCATACAGCAAACAGTTGGGTGAGTGAGTCACAGGAGTAGGTGCTTAATGTATGTTGGCTTAACAAACTGCACACTCTGACATAATCCCCCTCCTCTGCTGACATCACCTGACCGCTCAGATGCTGAAACATTTCATTCTTCTTCAAACTCTGTGGCATTTTTGCTCATGAGCCGCCACACCGGACGGATTCTTTCACATGTGTTGTTCCGTCTGTCTAACTAGTTTGCAGGTTCCTTGAGGACAAGGATAATGATATTGTTATAGGTGACATTTCTTGAGTGTGGACTGTGAGCTAGCATTTTAAATTTATAAACTCACTTAACCCGCACCACAGCCAGATGAGGGAGCTCGCTGCCATCATCCCCGAGTTATGAATCAGGAAGCAGAGGCCCGGGATGCCAGCCTGTTACCCGAGGGCACAAGGGTAGCGAGTAGCAGCCCCGAGGCACTGCGGCCCAGCCCAGCAGCGAGGTGTGTTGCCGTTGACTGCTTCCTAGGTGCGGGACTGCACGCACTCGGTGGGTAGCAGAGAACTTGCTCATTGATTCTCTGACTGATGGAAACCCTCATCTTTTTTAGCTGCCCGTGCTTTTCTAGCAGATGCCTGGGCTCCTGGACATACTGCTCTAAGGCTATTTGAGACAGCACTCCTCCTGGCCCCCTAAGATAAAACTCTCTTTAAAGAGCATCCTAAAAAGAACGAGTTTTAAACACAAAAGCCAGGATGACTCCTAGCAGACGCTTTGCTACCTGAAGGTTCTTATGTCATGTAGAACATAAAGAAGGAAAGAAAGAAAAGGAAAAGAAGGGGAAGGGGGCAGAGGACAGTGAACAGACTGGGGCACACCAGAGACCAGATCTTCTCAAACAGTTACTGCCGTGATGCTGGCTTCACGCTAAATGGCCAAGAGCCTTCCTTTATGTGTGGGTCTGCCCTTGTGCCTTCTCGGTCCCCTAAGCAGGGACGGAGTTCTGCTTGGAGAAGCTGGAATGGACTGAAAGCCAGGGTAGGGGCTGGTGGAAGTCCAGGCAGGCCTCTCCTCAAGTGGCACCATCCCAGGAGATGGAAATATTGCACAAGGCAGCAAGATGCCAGGCGCCAACTTCCATACTGTGCTGAATGACAAATCCAAGATGGTTGGGTAGGCACGGTGGCTCACGCCTGTAATCCCAGCACTTTAGGAGGCCAAGACAGGTGGATTACTTGAGGTCAGGAGTTTGAGACCAGCCTGGCCAGCATAGTGAAACCCCATCTCTACTAAAAATACAAAAATTAGCTAGGTGTGGTGGCATGTGCCTGTAATCCCAGCTACTCAGGAGGCTGAGGCAGGAGAATCACTTGAACCTGGGAGGCAGAGGCTGCAGTGAGCTGAGATTGCACCACTGCACTCCAGCCTGGGCAACAGACACTGTGTCTCAAAAAAAAAAGGTGCCATATAAAACATGAATTTAAAGTACAAAATTACACAGGATGTGTTATGATACTGGAAACTAACTTTGGAAAATAGGAGTAGATTTCCTGCACCCTGTATCAACTCCTGCAATAGAAATGAAACTCACTCTAAATGAGCCCAAGCACATCTGTGAAGTCGTATAAGGGGCCAGACTGGCACCGCCATCCACAGGGACATTACCTCTAAGGATCATGTGTCAAGAGCCAGATCCCATCAGGAAATTTCTTTCACCATTGTCAGCATAAAGGGCACTAAGCAAGCCTCTTTTCCAAATGGACATCTACCCAGAAGTATCCCCATATTCTAGTCATCAATACTCAGAAACAGAAAGCTATTAGAACCGTTCTTTCTTGCAGGGGTGAAAATAAGGAGGATTAGGAAAACGAAGCCAAGGCGATGAGCCAGAAGTAGCACAAACCTCACCTAATCTTTGTCTTATTTAACTGGGTGAACAGCAGCTCTGACACAATTATATGCCCCCAGATGCTGCTGTGACATTACTAGGTTACAGTGAACTCGGTATCAGCTGATGCCATTGGAATAAACGTGCAGATTTCCATAACCAAAGTGTTTGCATCTAATATATATTTCATGTTCCTGTCCCTCAAGCCTGTTTGGAAGCTGATTTCATGTAACATCCTTTAGACTTTAAGGAACATCTCTCCTCATTTCAGAGTAACAGATTGTATTTTTACAGTTTACTCCTTAGCAGGGGGGGATTAGAGCACTAACTATAGGAAAATATTCTCTTGTATAATAAACCAAAAGCTTTGTAAACATAAAATGACAATTTTCATTAACAGGCACGTTTACTTTTGGTATTGCCGGTTATGTAAGGGATAAACCTGGCCATAACCTCTTCCTGACAACTCTGGCTCCAGTTTTCTCCAAGCAATGTCAGGTTTTATATTTTTCCAAAAGAAACAAATGGGAATGCATCATGAATTGTTCCTGTAGATTTGCGGTTCAATACTACATGACACTTGCATATTAGGCTCCTAAATATTGTGTAACACAGCAAAAGTGATGGGAGTCACCGCTCTTAGATCACACTTGCATTAGTGTGTCTTCCATCCACCCACCTTTTCTGGCTCTTCTTCCTCTGATCTCCCCTGCCTCGAGGCTCAGCACTCCCTCTAATACCCTAGCAGTTCTCAGCCAGGGCAATTTTGCCCCCAGGAGACATTTATGGTTGTTGCAACTAGGGGATGCCACTGGCATGAATGGGTAGAGGCCAGGAATTCTGCTAAACATCCTACAAGGCACCGGGCAGCCACCACAACAAAAATGACCCAGCTCCACATGCCAATGGTACCGAGGCTGAGAAGCCCTGCACTACGCTAACCAAACCACTTTTAATTAAAAGAAGGAAAAAGCCTTTTCAAGAACCTATAACGGCTCTTATTAGATTATAAATTGTCACCTCCTCAGCAACACCCTTCCCAATCCATTTCTAACCTACCTGTCACCTGAACTGAGCAAACCTATGCTGACCTCTCCCAGGTGTAGGAGCTGCGAAGGTACCGAAAGAGGGAAGAGGGATCAGCGCCTTCAAGAAGCCCACCCACTGGTGCAGGAGACAGAGAAACTGGAGCATGTGGCTAGCCCCCAGCAGGTGTCAGAAATGGTCTTTCCTTTCTTCCTAATTAGCTCTAATTCCAGGTTGACTGTGATGGCTGGGTAAAGAGTGGTGGAACCTAGTCTCTTCCCCACATCATAATCTGTGCTCTTGTCTGTCTTTTAATCTAGTAGGAAAATTTGAATGACTAGGGTTTTTTCTATTTGACATATATCTACCTCTTTCTTTTCTTTCTTTCTTTCTCTCTCCTGTCTTTCTTTCTCTCCTTCCTTCCTTCTTTCCTTCCTTTCTTTCCTTCCTGCCTTCCTTTCTTTCCTCTCTCTTCTTTCTTCTTTCTCTCCTTCCTTCCTTCCTTTCTTTCTTCTTTCTTTCTTTCCTTCTTTCTTTCTTTCCATCTTTCTTTCATTTTCTTTTTACGAAAAAAGGTCTTGCTCTGTGACCCATGCTGGAGTGCAGTGGTGCAGTCAGGGCTCACTGCAGCCTACAATTCCTGAGCTCAAATGATCCTCCTGCCTCAGCCTCCCAACTAGCTAGGACTACAGGTGTGTGCCACCACACCCAGGTAATTATTTTATTTTTTGTAGAGACAGGGTCTCACTATGTTTCCCAAGCTGGTCTCAAACTCCTGACCTCAAGCAGTCCTCCTACGTCGGCTTTTCAAAGTGCTGGGATTACAGGCATGAGCCACTGTGCCCAGCCTCCTTGCCTTTATAATTTCTCATAAATATTATTGTGGTTATACTGAATAAGCATACCGTACTTACAAGAAGCTTTTAGGCTAGCACATCTCAAAACATTTTAGCAATTTTGTACTCAGCCTTATCTATTCATGATCTCTCTGCTCTTGCTGCTAATTGAGAAATTAATATTGTTCTCAATGGCTATAATGTAGATTGAATTGTTCAGCCACAGATTTTTCATCCTGAGATGCCTTTGGGTGCCTGCTTGTTGCTTTTCTTAGATTGGCTGTTTTGTTCTTCATTTAAAATGTCAGGCTGGGCATGTTGGCTCATGCCTGTAATCCCAGCACTTTGGGATGCTGAGGCGGGTGGATTACCTGAAGTCAGGAGTTTGAGACCAGCTTGGCCAACATGGCAAAACCCCGTCTCTACTAAAAATACAAAAATTAGCCAGGCATGATAGTGAGCACCTGTAATCCCAGCTACTCAGTAGGCTGAGACAGGAGAATCTCTTGAACCCGGGAGGTAGAGGTTACAGTGAGCTGAGATCATGCCAGTGCACTCCAGCCCGGGCGACAGAGCAAGACTATCTCAAAAATCATAATAATAATAACATGTCAAAGTATTAACCTGTTTTGATAGAAAAATAGCAATGAAGGCTGGGAGGGGTGACTCATGCCTGTAATCCTAGCACTTTGGGAGGCCAAGGCAGGCAGATCACTTGAGCGCAGGAGTTTGAAACCAGCCTGGGCAACATATTGAGACCCCGTCTCTACAAAAAACACAAAAATTAGCTAGGCATGGTGGCATGCACCTATAAGCCTGCAGTCCCAGCTACTCAGGAGGCTGAGGCAGGAGGATCGCTTGAGCCCAGGGAGGTCAAGGCTGCAGTGAGCCGTGATTGTGCCACTGCTCTCCAGGCCTGGGTGACAGAGTGAGAAAACAAAACAAGGACAACGATGAAAACATGCTTCCAATCAAAAAAATAAGAAAAGACTGCTAATTTGTCAGGCTCAAATATCCCACGTGTTCAAGGAGTAGGAGAAATACCATGCATAAAAGCTCTGTGCCAAGAACATCTGCAGACTGGGATTACAGTTTGCCGTGGACTACCTGGAAGTGAAGTGACTTCATTTTACCTTCACTCTCCCAGGTGGATATAAACGATATCATTATGATATCTGAGTTTGAATCTTTGTGTGATCTCTCTAAAGCATCTTTCCTTCTATTTAAATGGGTGTAATAGTTGGGCCAGGTGGCTCACGCCTGTCATCCCAACACTTTAGGAGGCCAAGGCGGGCGAATCACTTGAAGTCAGGAGTTGGGAGACCAGCCTGGCCAACATGGTGAAACCTCATCTCTACTAAAAATACAAAAAAAAAAAGTAGCCAGGTGTGATGGTGGGTGCCTGTAATCCCAGCTACTTGGGAGGCTGAGGCAGGAGAATCGCTTGAACCCGGGAGGCAGAGGTTATAGTGAGTCGAGATCACGCCACTGCACTCCAGCCTGGGTGAAGAGTGCCTCCTCCTCACTCCTCTGTCTCAAAATATGGAGCGAGGCTCCTTCTCAAAATAAATAAATAAATAATGAATGGGTATAATAATAGGTCCTGTCTCATGGGGTTGCAGTGGGCTCGAAGTTAATAATGTAAAACACTGAGAATGGGCTGGCACATAATAAATATTCAACAAATGCTAGCTATTGTCATGGGCAATATTCATTTTTTATCATCTCTTTGTTTTCAAAATGAAAAAATTGTCCTGATTATATTTGCTACACATACTAATTGTATAAAGTAAAAAAAAAAAAAAAAAAATTCACATGAATAAAAAAGAAAATAAAAGTCCCCTCTAACCCTACCTCTTAAAAATAGCTGTTGTTTAAAGCTTGATCTAGATCCTCTGGAAGAAAGAAAACAGCAGATATGTAAATCCAATATGCATTTGTTACACAGTAGCATGAATCTAGTTATTTCCCAGGACAGGAAAGAAGGCTGGAAAACTTCTCTCCAATTCCTAAGTACTCCAAGAGTTTAATTTTTCCATTCTTTTAAATCATATTGTTATCTGAGGACTGACTTTGATGAAATTATATATACTGCATTCTAATTAATAATAAAAATGTAGTGGGCCTTAATCCCAGCACTTAAGAAGGCCAAGGTGGGCGGATCACCTGAGGGCAGGAATTCGAGACCAGCTTGGTTAACAAGGCTAAACCTATCTCTACTAAAAATACAAAATTAGCCGGGCATGGTAGCGGGCGCCTGTAATCCAGCTACGCAGGAGGCTGAGGCAGGAGAATCGCTTGAAGCCAGGAGGCGGAGGTTGCAGTGAGCTGAGATCACACCACTGCACTCCAGCCTGGGTGACAAGAGCGAAACTCTGTCTCAAAACATAATAATAATGTACTGAATATTAGAATACTAACTTGAAAAAATTACAGAGCTTACATTAGAAGTCTTAAAAAACAGCATATTTACTTTGAAAATGCTCTAAGCAGGATGTCTGTAAGCACATTTAACCCACTGAGTAAAGCAGTTGTTAAGCAAAAAATAAACATAAATTTTTAAAGAACCATATGGCAATGATAAATAAAAAAACAAATTGTGTAAGCGAATGCAAAAATAAAGGTCTAAGAAAAACAAATATAACCAAAGAGTAGACTACTGCTTCTGGCCGTGAAGCAGTAACTGGTACTGGACCTGCCCTACTGCAATAAACAACAGGACACTAGAAAAGATACATGAAACAACTGTTGTCAGACACCGAACAACAGACAAAGCCGAACTGTGTTACTCCGAGAGAAGTGAAACAAGGCAAGACCTGTGCTCACCCCAGCTTTCTCTGTGAAGCTGCTTTGCAGATTGTGATATAGGAGGGGAACTCACGCGGGGCATGGCAGTCTGCCTGCATTGAGGAGACAGAATTAGGGAGGGTGGGGCAGCTGGAATTTCCAGGGCTGGAATTTCTTTGGCTCACACACAAAGTAAAACTCTATGAGGCCAAGCAAAGAACATCTACCAGGGAACTGTAAGATGAGCAATCCCCGGAGATCTGAGAGGTGTTCGGGTTCTGAACAGACAAGTAAGCTGGAAGACCTCGAAAGTATACTGTTCTGGGCTGGGCGCAGTGGCTCACACCTGTAATCCCGGCTCTTTGGGAGGCCAAGGCAGGTGGATCACCTGAGGTCAGGAGTTCAAGACCAGCCTGACCAACATGGTGAAACCCCATCTTTACTAAAAATACAAAAATTAGCCAGGCATGGTGGCATACACCTGTAATCCCAGCTACTCAGGAGGCTGAGGCAAAACAATCGCTTGAACCGGGGAGGTGAAGGTTGCAGTGAGCCAAGCTGGTATCACTGCACTCCAGCTTAGGCAACAGAGCGAGAAGCTGTCTCAAAAAAAAAAAAAACGAAGTATACTGTTCTGAAAACTTACGTTATGTAGAAATGGCATCATATTATTTGAAGGTACACTGATAAACTGAAGACGTATTCCATAAACCTTACAGCAACCATTTTTTTTAAAAAAAAAAGAGTGTTATTAGCCAATGGAGAAGATAAAATGAAATATTGAAAAATACTCAACTAATCCAAAAAGGCAGGAAAAGAAAAACAAAAACGTATGGCATAAATAGAAAACAAATAGCAAGACGGTAGATTTAAACCTAACCATATCAGTAATTATACTAAATTTGTATGAATTAAGCATCCCAATTATAAATCAGAGATTATCCAATTGGGTAATAAAGTCAAGTCTGACTCTATGGTGTCTACAAGAAATCCACCTTAAATATGCAGACGCAAGGATGTTAAAAGTAAAAGGATGGAAAGGGTAAACAAGAGACATAAGAAAGATGGATTGACTGTATTCATTTCTGGCAAAACACTTGAGGACAAGAAATAGTACCAGACATAAAGAAGGACATTTCACAGTGATAAACCATCCAGTCACTAAGAAGAAATAACATTCCTAAATGTGAATGCACCCAGTTGTAGAACTTTAGAAGACCTGAAGCAAAAACTGACTGAAGTGAAAGGGAAAAAAGACAAATCCATAACTGTGTTACGTATCTAACGACGCTTCTCTTCATAACTGATAGAAATAGCAGATAGAAGATTGGTACGAATACGGAAGACTTGAACAGTGCTATCAACTAACCGGATCCAATTAACTTTTACAGAACATTCCACCCTCCAGTGGCAGACTAAACAGTGCTTTCAGTGCAGATGGAATGTTCCTCGTACGCTTTGCCATGAAACTAGTCTCAATAAATCCAGCAGGATTGACATCACATACTGGGCTTCTCCCACAAATTGCAATTCAGTTAGCAGTTCAGTTAGAAATCAGTAACTGAAACTGGAACTCTTTTACATTGCTGGTAAGAATGTAAAATGTTACAGTCACTTTGAAAACAGTTGTCAGTTTTTTAAAAAAATGAAGTCAAACATAATTGTACTTATTGGCATTTACACAGGAAGACTGAAAACATATGTTTATACAAAACATATGCATAAATGTTTTAAATCATCTTTATAATTTTCAAAAACTGGAAACAACCAGCCCAAATATTCATCAATAGATAAAACTAGATAAACTATAAACTACAGTTAAAAAAAAAAAAATTAGGCCAGATACAATGGCTCACACCTGTAATCCCAGCACTTTGAAAGGCCGAGGTGGGCCGATCACCTGAGGTCCTAAGTTTGAAACCAGCCTGGCCAACATGGCGAAACCCTGTCTCTATTAAAAATACAAAAATTAGCCAGGCACAGTGGTGAGCGCCTGTAATCCCAGCTACTCAGAGGCTGAGGCAGAAGAACCACTTGAACCCGGGAGGTGGAGGTTTCGGTGAGCTAAGAATACGCCATTTCACTCCAACCTGGGTGACAGAGCAAGACTCTGTCTCAAAAAAAAAAAAAGCTTAAGTATGTACATCATAATATCTAAAGTTACCGCTAAATAAATAAAAAGGGAAAAAAAACTGTATGGAGAGATATCATCAAAAAGAAATCATAAACTAAATTGGAATAGTAGAAAATATTCACATAATCCCAAAGTCATCAGAAAAGAGGAAGCAAATATAAACCAGAAGGGATACACAGAAAACAAGTAATAACATGTTAAAACTAAATCCAGCCACATCCACATTTTTTAAAAATGCAAATGGCTTAAACACAGCTATCTGAAGTCAGAGCTTATTGGCCGGGCGTGGTGGCTCACGCTCTGATCCCACCACTTTGGGAGGATCGATGGAGCCTAGGAGCTCAACACCAGCCTGAGTAACGTAATGACACCCTGTCTCTACAAATAATAAGAACAATAGTAATAATAGTGATAAAGAAATAAAATTAGCCAGGTATGGTGGCTCACATCTGAGTAGTCCCAGCTACTCAGGGAGGTGGGAGGATCACTTGGGTACAGGAGGTCAAGGCTGCAGTGAGCTGTGATCACACCACCACACTCCAGTCGGGGTGACAGAGCAAGATCCTGTCTCAACATATACAAATAAATAGAGATTATCAAAATGGATGTTAAATGAACCAAATACATGCTGTCTACAAGAAACTCAGTTCAAACATGATATAAGTGGGTTAAAAGTAAAAGGCTGTGTGGCTCACACCTGTAATCTCAGCACTTAGGGAGGCCGAGGTAGGCAGATCACTTGAGGTCAGGAGTTCGAGACCAGCCTGGCCAACATGGTGAAACCCCATCTCCACAAAAAATATAAAAAATTAACTGGGCACTCTTATTCAGTTCCAGTTTCCATTATGTTAAAGACCATACTTTGTATGATTTCAATTCTTCTAAGTTTGTTACAGTTTGTTTTGTTTATTTTTTCGAGACAGAGTCTCACTTTGTCACTCAGGCTAGAGTGCAGTGGTGCAATCTCAGCTCACAGCAACCTTCACCTCCCAGGTTCAAGTGATTCTCCTGCCTCAGCCTCCCAAGTAGCTGGGACTGCAGGCACGTGCCACCACGCCTGGCTAATTTTTGTAGTTTTAGTAGAGACAGGGTTTCAACATGTTGGCCACACTGGTCTCGAACTCCTGACCTCAAGTGAGCCACCCTCCTCAGCCTCTCAGTGTGCTGGGAATACAGGCCTGAGCCACTTCACCCAGCCCAATTAAGCTATTTTTTAGAAAAACCGTTATGAAGCAGTACACTATTCCTTGGAGATGGTTAGAGTGTTCATTACCTGCCGTCAAAACTGTCCTGACCCCTGCACAATAAGCTTTTATTATTCTTCCACTATTGACTTTCTCAAGTCACAGTACGTCCCTCATATTTCTAGTGCATGCAATGAAATATTGATATTTTTATCCACTTATATCTCATCTTTCATATACTGAATTATAAAACCGTAAGATTTTAGTATCTTCTGCTGCTTGATTCACTTAAGTAGAGGAGGATAGTTTTTATCATCTAGTGTCCTCAATGGTAGTACACTAAATTATTCAGAAGTATGTTCACCAGCAGAGTTCCTAAAAATACATGAATCAAAGCTAGTTTGGGCCTCAGGGAGCATCCACTGCCTTCATTAATGCTACAGACTAAAGAACTGTACCCTCAACGATCCCAGTGGGATGGTGAGACCCAGGTGAAGTTCATTCAGTGTGCAGCACACCTCAGTAATCAAAGGAATACAGCTGTGGAACACGTTCGAGCATGTAATTACAAGCTGGAACTCTCGGGCGCACTAAGCTTCAGCACCGTAGGATGGAT
Organism: Alouatta palliata; assembly: GCA_004027835.1. Taxonomy (NCBI): domain Eukaryota; kingdom Metazoa; phylum Chordata; class Mammalia; order Primates; family Atelidae; genus Alouatta; species Alouatta palliata. The sequence continues at coordinate 12,982 of PVKV010019687.1, read as the reverse complement.
CTCTTTTGCTGTCATTTGTTGTTAAGCAGTGATACACAATTTATGTGTCCTAACAGCCAGGCAATAGGCTCTTCTGCATGGCAAGTACAGAACAAAATCAGAACAAAATGCGCCAGCTGACTCCACCACAGCCCCATCAGCCCCACTTTCTTTCTTTTATTGTTAATTGTTGTTGTAGTTGTTTTGAGAAAGTCTTGCTTCGTCTTCCAGGTTAGAGTGCGGTGGTGCAATCTTAGCTCACTGCAACCTCCATCGCCTGGGTTCAAGCGATTCTCCTGACTCAGCCTCCTGAGTAGCTGGGATTACAGGTGCCCGCCACCACACCGGACTAATTTTTGTATTTTAGTAGAGATGGAGGTCTCACTACTCTCAAACTCCTGACCTAAGGTGATCCGCCCACTTCAGCCTCCCAAAATACTGGGATTACAGGCGTGAGCCACAGCCTCATCTTGAATGAGCAGCAAGCGCTTGATGTGAGGAGCTAACAGATAGAAAGCAGGCACAGAGTGCACCTTCTCGGGTGGGAGTGGTGATGCCCTCCTCATTTCTTCATTTCTGTGTTGGTACAGCTGCCCTGTAGCTTCCTTCTCCTGCCCTCCTCTCCTAGTTTGCTATTTCTCCATTACCTTCTTCTCTTACTTCATCCCGTTACTAAGTCATTTCCATCATGCTCTCCCATCTCTTTTTATTCCTTTTTTTTTTTTTTGAGACGGGGTTTCATTCTTGTAGCCCAGGCTGGAGTGCAATGGCGTGACTCAGCTCACTGCAAACTTCCGCCTCCTGGGTTCAAGCGCTTCTCCTGCCTCAACCTCCCAAGTATCTGGGATTACAAGCATGCACCATGCCCAGCTAATTTTTTGTATTTTTAGTAGAGACCTGGTTTCACTATGTTGGCCAGGCTGGCCTCAAACTCCTAACCTCAGGTGATCTGTCCACCTCAGCCTCCCAAAGTGCTGGGATTATAGGTGTGAACCATGGTGCCCAGCCTGTTCAGAATTTTTAACAGGCTGGGCATGGTGGCTCACACCTGTAATCCCAGCACTTTGGGATCCTAAGCTGGGAGGATCCCATGAGCCGAGGAGTTCAAGACCAACCTGGGCAACATAGCAAGAACCCATCACTATAAAAAATTTTTTTCTGAAATAGCCAGGCATGGTGGTGCATGCCTGTGGTCCTGGTTAGTTGGGAGGCTGAGGTGGGAGGATTGCTTGAGGCCAGCAGTTTGAGGCTGCAGTGAGCTACGATTGCACCACTCTATTCTAGCCTGGGAGACAGAGTGAGCAACCCTGTTTCAAACCAAAAAAAACATTGAAGATAAGGAGGATTCAACAAAACAGAATGAGAAGTAGATAACAAAGTAAGAGAATAGTGATGTCCTTGGAGCCAAGGAAAGGTAGAACTTTATAAAGGAGAAAATAAACAACTTTGTGAGCTGCTGCTGAGAGTTCTAGGAAAATGAGAATTGAAAATTAACCCTGAGATTAAGAAACATGCAGATCTTTTATATTCTACCAACTTCACAGAGATATAACATATACCACACAATTCACTCATTTACAGAGTAGAATTCAGTGGTTTTAATAGATTTAAAGAGTATTGCCACCATCACCACCATCCATATTAGCACATTTTTTTTAAGTGACTGAAAATTCTTTTATTTCTTGAATATTATCAAATTTGATCTTTTTAAGAAAGGTGAAATGCCTATCTGAACTTTTTTTTTTTAATATATATACTTTTTATTGCATTTTAGGTTTGGGGGTACATGTGAAGAACATGCAAGATTGTTACATAGGTACACACATGGCAGTGTGATTTGCTGCCTTCCTCCCCATCACCTGTATCTGTTATTTCTCCCCATGCTATCCCTCCCCAACTCCCCAGCCCCTGCTGTCCCTCCCCTTTTTCCCCCCGACAGACCCCAGTGTGAGATGCTCCCCTCCCTGTGTCCATGTGTTCTCATCGTTCAACACCCGCCTATGAGTGAGAATATGCGGTGTTTGGTTTTCTGTTCCTGTGTCAGTTTGCTGAGACCAAAATGCCCATCGATGATAGACTGGACAGCGAAAATGTGGCACATATACACCATGGAATATTATGTAGCACATTTTAATAATCTCCTCCATGCTGTAGTACTCCCTTTCATGGCTGGATACTATTCCATGGTATGGTTATATCACACTGGATATATCACATTTCATTCATTTCTCCATTCAACAGGTGATGGACATTTGGACTATTCTCATTATTTAGCTATTATGAATAATAATATGCTACTATGAAAATTCCTGTACAAGCTTTTGTGTCGATACTCCATTTCTCTTGGGTGCATACCTAGGAGTGAAATTGGTGGGTCAAATGGTAACTAGGAAACTTTCAAAGGAGCTGCCTGTGACCCACAGCCAAAACCAGGGCCACAAAGGAACGGTCTCCAGCCCAGCTCCAGAGCACCCTGTACAATTGCCTGAAGCTTTAATTGCACTTGCATTTCGGGTCAGTTTCTCCTTCTGCTCAGTCCCGTCTTCCTCACCTGCCTACACATGCCTCTCAACAGCATTTCTGCAGCCAACACTCCACCTCTGTTTCCAGGAAATATCTAAGATGACTGGTGTGGTCCTGGGAAGCAGACTCTAAGATGGGACTTTGGAGCTGGATCTCTGCTGGCAGGCTGGCAGTGGGGACCCCATCACTAGTGCTGGGCAGAGTATGGACAGACCTGGGGTGCTGCAGCAGTTCAGGGGCTGACTTTCACCTGCAGTGACCTGGGCTCCTCTGGCGTATCCTCCAGCTAACTTGCGTGTGCTCTCTCCCCCCTTGTCAGGCCCACGTCATCCTCAGTTGGGCTTTGCTGGGACTTGACCTGTTACTGTTCTGTAATCAGCATTGGATCTTTTGAGCCCTTGACAAGCCCCTGATGGCAGGATGAGGAGAAGGGGCAGGTCAGCAGAGGCTGGAGGACTTGCTGGAGAGCTGGCCTCACACTCTCTTCCCCTCTTCTCTCAATATCTTTCTTCTCTCAGGTGACACTCCTGCCAGGACTTCAAATTCATCCCCTCTTTCCCCTTACCCAGCCACCCAGGTACCTCCAGGCTCGCTCTTCCTAAACTCTGCACTAAAGGCAAGAGGGACCCTATCACTCAGAGATGGTCATTGGCTCCCCACTGTCCTCAGGATAAACCAAACTCCTGGCATGGCCTTTTAGGATTTGGGCCCTCCCCAGCCTCATCCCCTGAAGAAAGTGGAAAAGGGCCATTGGGAAGCACAGGCCCAAACCCAGGTCTCCGAGGAAATCCCCTGAATCCCATTGCAGATGACCATGGCCCACCGCACAACACACAAATGTGAGCTCTGTGACAGGAGGGACTCCTTTGGAAGAAAAAAAAAAAAAGTTTCCATGGACATAGGATGCACTGGCTATTGCAGTATCTCTGGTGCTAGAGACTGAGAGAGAAATGGAAGCTATTTCTTTTTTTTTTTTCTTTTTTTTTTTTTTACTAGGCAAAGAACTTTATTAACCTTGGTTTCAAACTTGATCCCGATGCTTCTTCAGCTTAATTAGCTGCAAAGAATGAATTGTGTGTAAGCAAAAAACTGAAAAGAGCTGTAGTGTCCAAGGGGCTTGGGCTTAAAAATATTAGAAATGTAGATTTTATCAGATCCATAAGCAAAAATTTCTTTAAAAGCAGTCATAATATAAAATAGCAGCTCCCAGTAACTTCTTCAAGTTTTATCTTCGGAAGTTGACTCAATTCCATTTGCCTCATTCTTGGAAGCCTCATCACAATTCTCCACAAGATCTGGGACTTCACCATCCTCGAGTGGTGCTTTTCCATCCACAGATTGTTTGGACAGAGCTTCAGCCAGTCCCCTTAGACTAGTCAGACTGTCTGCACCAAGCTGGTTTCAGATGCTGGGTAGCATTTCTGTCAGTTGCTTTGTCTCAGCATGGCCTGTCATGGTGAAAGTGTTCGCTGCCAGAGATGCCTGAACTTTAGGGTTGTTTTTTTATTTTTGAGACGGAGTTTCGCTCTTGTTTCCCAGGCTGGAGTGCAATGGCGCGATCTCGGCTCACCGCAACCTCCGCCTCCTGGGTTCAAGCAATTCTCCTGCCTCAGCCTCCCTAGTAGCTGGGACTACAGGCACGTGCGACCATGCCCGGCTAATTTTTGTATTTTTAGTAGAGACAGGGTTTCACCATGTTGACCAGGATGGTCTCGATCTCTTGACCTCGTGATCCACCCGCCTCGGCCTCCCAAAGTGCTGGGATTACAGGCTTGAGCCACCACACCCGGCCTAGGGTTGTTAAAGTGAATCACTGTTCCTTGGTTTGTAAACATATTCACCTCTTCAATACCAGAGATATTGTTTACCCCTAACTTCTTTAAGGAGAACTGAAGTTTTTTTATCATCTGCTGTGGCTCTTCTATGAACCACCTTCTTCTTTCTGCGTGCAGTTCCTTTCCCACCAATGCGCACTTGTGCCTGCAGTTTGGCGAGTTTTTCCTGGTTCATGATTGTTTCTTTCATCTTGTCGGAGTGGATAATGGGTCGTGTGGGGGACTAGGGTTGATTCTCAGGGGGTCTCGGGTGGACCAGCTGAGATTAGGCGCACACACGTGGGGACGAAAGAAGGCAGCTAAAGGGAAGCTGGAGGTGACACAATGGAAGCCATTTCTAAGTTTCTGACTATTGCTAAGCACCAAGGGCTCACTGAGAAGAAACAGCGACAATTGCAGTGAGCCGAGACCACGCCACTGCATTCCAGCCTGGTGCCTGGTGACGGAACAAGACTCTGTCTCAAAAAAAAAAAAAAAAAAAAAAAACAGTATTCTCTCCTTGCTTAAAGATTTTGCAAAAGCCTTAAATGAGGTAGAAGCTTTCCAAGATGAAGGTTGCAACCCTCAGGATCGCCCCCTCTTCCTCTCCTGGCAACAAGACCAGTAGCAGGTCAAGTCCCAGCAAAGCCCAGCTGAGGCTGCCCCGGGCCTGACAAGGGAAGAAAGAGAGCACACACTGAAGGAGCTGCAGAATCTGGCTAAGCCCTGCTGGCAGGAGCGAGAATATCAGGAGATGGAATCCCAAGGTGCTGGATCCGGAGCAGCTGAACGAAAAGCTGGATAAGTGAGCATTTATCAAGCTGAGAGCACTCCCTTGGTAGAAGGATTTAATACCCTGGCAGGTGTTAAGACACCGTCAGGATGGCTCTTGAGAGCCTGAAGGCCACACTCAAGAAAGGGCAGAACACCCACAAGCTGACTGTGTGGCACAGGAGAGCCCAGGAGACCAAAGTGATAGAGAAAGGACTAGTGAGAGGAGCCCCAGCACTGGAGAGTTCCATAGTGACTGTCCCCTGCAGGCCAGTGCTGATGAAAGACGATACTGTTCACAACTGGGCTCCTGCCAGGCACAGTGGCTCATGCCTGTCATCCCAGCACTTCGACAGGCAGGAGGATTATTCGAGGCCAGGAGTTTGAGACCAGCCTGGGCAACATAGTGAGACCCTGTCTCTATAAGAGATCTCAAAATTAGCTGAGCATGGTGATGCACGCCTGTAGTCCCAGCTACTACGGAGGCTGAGGTGGGAGGATCGCTTGAGCCCAGGAGATTGAGGCTGTGGTGATCTAGAATTATGCCACTGCACTCCAGCCTGGGTGACAGAGCAAAACTGTGCCTCTAAAAATAAGGATGAATAAATAAAAACCAACGACTGGGCTCTCTGACATAGCAATGAGGATTCTAACCTTCCAAAACGGTGGAGGCTGAGTAGCAAGGCCAGTGCAATTCTCAATGGAATGGCAGCTGGAGGAGTTCCTCAAACAGAGAACAAGGAAGACGGCTAGTAGGGCATAATTCATAAAAGTCAAAGATGGTTACGAGGTTAAAGATAGCCACCGCAGTAAAAGTCATGATCCCTTGTTTGTTTCTGAACCTGAGCCTATTTTCAGATCCAGAACTTACTGAATGAGAAGTCTGTGTCGGCAGAAACATGGCAAATGCATTTAGTAGTGATTCCTCAGACCTTCCGCAAATACCTATGGCTGCTTACCTGGGTAACCGTGCCTTGGTGAAAGGGGAATACCTAGACTTTTTGAGGATGATCGGATAGAGTCTGGATTGACGCTGAAACCTGGGATTCGAAGTATCACCATGCCTTCCCTGCTAAACTAGGGGTGGCTGGGGCTGTGTGGTCCATGGGGTCCTGACCTGGGTCCAGCTCACAGATCTGCCCAGTGGTCACTCCTCCAATCGTGTTAGTACAATAAGACTGGACACACTCTTTAGCTGGCAAAATCCCCACCTGCAGAGTGAGAATTATTGCAGCAGGAAGGCCAAGTGGAAACCTCTGAACTCCTTTCTCCCGCAGGAATGACAGTGAATTGGGCAGGCATGGTGGCTCATGCCTGTAATCCCAGCACTTGGGAGGCCAATGCAAGTGAATCACTTGAGGTCAGGAGTTTGAAACCAGCCTGGCCAACAGGGTGAAACCCCATGTCTATTAAAAATAAAAAAAAAAAAAATAGCCAAGAGTGGTGGCAGGCACCTGTAATACCAGCTACTTGGGAGGCTGAGGCAGGAGAATTGCTTGAACCTAGGAGGCAGAGGTTACAGTGAGCCAAGATCGTGCCAGTGTACTCCAGCCTAGGTGACAGAGTGAGACTCCATCTCAAAAAAAAAAAAAAAGGAACGACAGTGAATCAAAAACAATACCTAGAAAGCAAAGCCACCCTCAGATCCTTAAAGAATGAAGGGCTAGTGGTCTCTGTCATATCCCCATTTCTTCCACCAGCCTGGCCCCTGCAGAAGCCAGTGGGATCACAGCAGGTGACAGGAGACCGCAGCAGACTTAACTAAGGAGCAGTCCCAGCAGCAGCTGCCATGCCCGTGTGGCGGCTTCACTAGAGCACATTAGCACCGCCTCTAGCACAAGGCATCTGACCGTCCAGCTGGCACATGTGTGTTCTCTCCCATCCCTCTCAAAATAAGAAGGATTAGAAGCAGTTACTATTCACATGAGACACGAAACAGTGTACATTTCAGTCTTCCCTCAGGACTCCGTTAGCCCCCTGCCTTCTGTCACGTTACACTTGAAAGAGACCCGGACCATCTGGACATCCCACAGTATAAGACATTGGTCCTTTGCATTGAAGACCTGGTGCTGATTGGACCTGAGGAGGAAGAGATGGCAAGATCCTGGAGGCCTTGATAAAACGTATGCCATTTGCAGGGTGAACGGTGAGCCTTGTGAGGTTTAGGAGCCTGTGACATCAGGGAAATGCTTGGGGGGTCCAGAGGGCTGAAGTATGCTGGGACATCCACCCACTAAGAAGATGCATAGCACATGGTGATATGGTTTGGCTGTGTCTCCATCCAAATCTCATCTTGAATTGTGGCTCCTATAATCCATTGTGTGAGGAACCCAGTGGGAGATAACTGAATCATGGGGTGGTTTGCCCCGTACTGTTCTCATGGTAGTGAACAAGTCTCACAAGATCTGATGGTTTTAAAGGAGTTTCCCCTCTCGCTTGGCTCTCATTATTCCTTGCCTGCCACCATGTAAGAAGTGCCTTTGCTCTTCCTTCACCTTCTGCCATGATTGTGAGGCCTCCCCAGCCATGTGAAACTAAGTCAATTAAACCACTTTTTCCTTGCAAATTACCCAGTCTCAGGTATGCCTTTATTACAAGCACCATGAGAACAGACTAATTAATACACATGGCAAGTCCCTCCAGGTTCTGGAGGCAGCAAATTCCACACATGGGAATGCTGCTCAGCCCACTTACTGGGTGACATGGAAGGCTGCCAGATAGGACCCAGAGCAGGAAGGGCCCTGCCGCAGATCCTGGCTGCCGTGCAAGCAGTCAGACCCTGCTTGGACCCTGTCCCCTAGCAGACCTAATATATTAAGAGGGACCTGTGGTGGAAAAAGATGCTGTGGTTTTGGGAGGCCCAGGCGGGCAGATGACGAGGTCAAGAGATTGAGACCATCCTGGCCAACATGGTGAAACCCCATCTCTACTAAAAATACAAAAAAATTAGCTGGGCGTGGGCGCGCACCTGTAGTCCCAGCTACTGGGGAGGCTGAGGCAGGAGAATTGCTTGAACCCGGGAGGCGGAGGTTGCAATGAGCCGAGGTTGCACCACTGCACTCCAGCCTGGCGCCTGGTAGCAGAGTGAGACTCTGTCTCCAAAAAAAAAAAAAGATGCTGTGGGGAGTTTTCAGTAAGCCCAGTAGAAGACTCACAATGTTGCCTCCTCTGGTTTGGGAACAAGGCTATGTATGCAGCATTTCACATAAAGCAGCTCCCATCGCACAAGTGGTCCAGGAGAGTTGATATGTTTGACGACGGGACATCAAGTAACCCCACGGACGGAGTCACTCATCATGACCTGCATTGGCCAAATCCACTAGGCCACAGTTTGCGGGCCTATCGTCCCTAAGAGGGCTCTGGCAATCCCATCCTAGATTGGACCCATGTCAGGCCAGAGAGTACAAGTAAACTTCATGAACTGATAAGAATGAGGAAGGCCGGGCATGGTGGCTCATGCCTGTAATCCCAGCACTTTGGGAGGCTGAGACAGGCAGATAGATCACTTGAGGTCAGGAGTTCAAGACCAGCCTGACCAACATGGAGAAACCCTGTCTCTACTAAAAATACAAAATTATCCAGATATGGTGGCACATGCCTGTATTCCCAGCTACTTGGGAGAAAGAAAAAGGAGCATGTGAGTTGAGAGTGTAAGCCAGAGGGTAATTATCACAATGCACTGTGGAACCCAAGGGGGCTGCCGAGGGGGGCAGCCGGCAAAGAGCCAAGGAAATGGATTGCAAGCCCCAGTTCGGCTGGAGGGCCACTGGCATCAGGGTGAAGGAGGAAGTGAGCTGCAAAGACAGATGGTGGAGGTGGAGAATGGGAAGCTCAGATTTCTCCTGTGAGAGGACAGCACTCACGCTGCACTTTAGCCTGGGTGACAGTGTGAGACCCTGTCTTTCAAAAAAGCCTAGCAGGTTAGGCTCTGGTAAAATAGTTTCTCCTGAGGGCTGACCTTGTTGAGAACAAATGCTCTGGGGTATTTCAGAATGGTGGCTTTTCCTTCCCGCTGCCAGAAGCACAGGGGATTTTTCTCCAATCATTGTGAGGACCTGGGAGAGCTCTGGGAGGTAAAATTCAAAGGAGTGTGTGGGAGTCTCTTCTGAATGGCTCCCCCTGAAGTTTTTAACTCTCAGGCTTGTCCATGCTGAACCTCCGGCAATCCAGCCATCGCAGTTCAGGTTTTCCTGTCCTAGAGCTGATTCCTGTGGAGGTTTTTGTTTGTGGGTTTCTGCTCTATTAAGTTGTGATTTTCCATCACTGCCTGTCTGTCTCTCCAATTTTGGGGACAGTGGTTTTCCCTGTGACTTCACTTCTCTGACAGATCTAAAAAGAGCTGTTGATTTTTCAGTTTGTTAACTTGTTATGACGGAGCGTGACTTCTAATCTCCTTACATGGCAGGCCAGAAACTGCCAGAAACTTCCAGAAACTTTAACTCAGTAAAAATATACCCAAAAGAATTGAGTGTGTCTAAGAATTGTAGAAAGGGGTAGAGATTCAGCTACACACTGAGCTTAGAGCAGCAAAAAGGGACAGCAAGGTTGGCAGGTGTTGTGGACTCTGGGCAAATTGGAGCACTCACACTTTCGGCACATGCACCAATTCAGGCAAAAAAAAAAAAAAAAAAACCCAAAAATATGTTTAGTCTTGTTATTTTAAACCTGTAATTTTTGCATAGTGAGAACAAAATCTGAAAATGTCCCTGCAATTTGTTTATTAACTCTGAAACAGGGAAGTGACAAGTCTGATATCAGTTGATGTGAGTCACAGAGGACTCTAGTTAAAAATTACATTGGTTTAAATGAAAGTTGCCGGGAGATTTATTTTAAAAAGAAAAAAAAATTACAATGGTAATCCCCTCTTCTTCTATTTTTCTATTTGTGCTAGGTTTGAATGTTTTTGTCCCTCCAAAATTCATTAGACTAAAGTGGATTTGAGTCTCCTATGCTACAGTATTAAGAGGTGCAGCCTTTAGGAGGGGACTGGGTCATGCCAGCGAGCCCCCATGAATGGGATTGTGTGCACCTAACCAAAGGATTTGTTGGAGGGAGCTTACTTTTTTTTTCACCTCTTTCATCTTTTCTACCACGTGAAGACAGAGTTCCTCCTCTCCAGAATATGCAGAATGGAAGCAGAGTTCCTCCTCTCCAGAATGGTAGCAGAGAGGAGTAGCCCTCGCCAGACCCCGATTCTGCCAGCACTTTGCTCTTGGACTTCCCAGCCTCCAGAACTGTGGGCAGTAAATCTTCATTGTTGTAAGTTACCCAGTCGGTGTTATTTTTTGTACCAGCACAAACAGGCTGAGACTGATGTTGGCACTGAGAAGTGGGGGTGTTGCTATAACAAATACCTGAAGATGTAGAAGCGGCTTTGGAACTGGGTAATGGGTGGAGGTTGGACCAGTTTTGAAGTAGGTACCAGAAAAAGACTATTCTGCCCTGAATGAGTCATTAAGGGCAATTGGAGTAAGGGCTCAGAAGAAGAGAGTTGTAGAGAAAGCTTCAGTCTCAGAGATGACTGAAGTGATCGTGAACAAAACGTGGGTTGAAATATGGACAGTAAAGATCATTCCGATGAGGTCCTGGGTGGAAATGAGGAATATCTTATTGGAAACTACAAGAAAGGTCATATGTTCAAAAGTGGCAAAAAACTTGTCTGAATTATGTTCATGTCCTGGTACTTTGTAGAAGGCAGAATTTAAGTGATGAACTTGGCCAGGCAGGTGGCTCACGCCTGTAATCCCAACACCTTGGGAGGCTGAGGCAGGTAGATCATGAAGTCAGGAGTTCAAGACCAGCCTGGCCAACATGGTGAAAGCCCATCTCTACTAAAAATACAAAAATTAGCCAGGCATTGTGGCAGGTGCTTATAATCCCAGCTACTTAAGAGGCTGGGACAGGTGAATCTCTTAAACCCAGGAGGCAGAGGTTGCAGTGAGCCAAGATCGTACCACTGCACTCCAGCCTGGGCAACAGAGCGAGACTCGGTCTCAAAAATGGGAAGGGAAGGGGAAGGGGAAGAAGAGAGCGATAAACTTGAATATTTGGCAAAGAAAATCTCTAAGCAGTGTTCAGTGTGCCACAGGGCTGCTTTTAACTGCTTATAGTAAAAATGCCGGAAGGGAGAATCAGTTAAAGAGAGACTCTGTGATCAAAAGGGAGGCAGTGTGTAAAAATCTGGAAAATTTTCAGCCTGGCCACATAAATCTTTAAAAAGTATTCTTCAGTATAAAAAACTGAGGGTGTGTCCAAGTGACCGTTTGATAAGGAGGTACAGAGAGCTAGAAGGAAGCCAGACACTGTTCAGGAAGAGAATGGGAGAATTGCCCTAGAGGCCTTCCAGAGACCTCCAGGGCTACTGGGCCCACAGTGCTAGGCCCTTGAGGGCAGAACAGCAAAAGAGAGGCCTCTGAACCCTGGGACCTCCCCACATTCTGGCCAGTGCTGCTTGGTCACTCTGGTTGTGCTTCCAGCCAGCCCAGGCATAGCTCAGGCCAGTGCTGTGAAGTTTGGGCCATAAAACTTGGTGGCACTCATGTGGCGCTAACTCTGTAGGCATACAGAGTGCAAGGGCTACGGAGGCATGGCTACCTCCACCTAGATTTCAAATGATGCCTCCGAGAGCCTTGGGGCCAGGCAGAGGACTGCCACAGGGATGGGTCACTGCAGAGAGCCCCTACTAGCATGCTTAGTGGAGCTGTGGGAGCAGGGCTACCCCAAGACCCTAGACTTATAGAGCCGCCAGCACACAGCACCAGCCTGGGACAGCCACAGGAACAACAGAATCCTGGAAGAGCTGCGGTATGGACTGTGCTCAGCAAAGCCACCCAGCCACACCCATGTGGGACATGAGTCAAAGAAGGCGATATTCAAGCTTGAAGATTTAATGTTGTTTGCCCTTGTTAGGTTTTGGACTTAGCTAGGGCCAGTTACCCATTTCTTCTTGCCTGTTTTTCCCTTTTGGAATGGGAATGTCTATCCTATGCCTGTCTCAACATTGTATTTTGGAAGTCAGAATACAATGTTTGGGAAAACTTGTTTGATTTCACAGGCTTACAGCTAGAGGGGAATTTGCATCAAGATAAATGGTGCTAATGGAGAACGGCTGGGCTCCTGGCTAAACCCCACCCTTAAGCTTGGAACTGTGGCCCTAAAAACAGCTGACCCGGTTTTTCCGTGCAAATGTTGCTTTTCTGGCCTGCCATGCCCCTATTCTGTGCCCATAAAGACTTCAGCTGGCAGAGCAACACAAGCGGCTGAGCATCGGGATACAGGCTGCTGAGCGTTGGGGATATGAGCCTAGCTCTCAACAACAAGGCAAAAAAAAAAAAAAAAAACAGCAATGACTGGACCATTGAAAGGAAAAAAACAAGAGCCTGAGACTTAATGTTTAAAGACTTTAAAACTGCTGTCTTAAAGATACTCAAAGAACTAAAGGAAGGTATAACAATGTATGAACAAATTAGAACTATCAATGATGAAACAGAAAATCTTAAGCCAGTGGCTCACATCTGTAATCTAAGTAGTGGCTCACATCTGTAATCCCAGCGCTTTGAGAGGCCAAGGTGAGTGAATTGCTTTAGCCCAGGAATTTGACACCAGTGTGGGAGCATGGCAAAATGCTGTCTCTACAAAAAATTTAAAAATTAGGCATGGTGGCACATGCCAGTACTCCCAGCTACTAAGGAGGCTGGGACAGGAGGTCAACAGTTTGCTTGAGCCTGAGAGGCTGAGGCTACAGTGAACCATAATTGTGCCACTGCACTCCAGCATGGGCAACAGAGTGAGACCCTGTCAAAGATGAACAGATGGAAGGAAGGAAGGAAGGAGGGAGGGAGGGAGGGAGGGAGAGAGGGAAGGAAGGAGGGAGGGAGGGAGGGAAGGAAGGAAGG
>PVKV010019686.1:0-41627 GCA_004027835.1 Alouatta palliata | reverse complement strand
TCCAGCCTGGGTAACAAGAGCGAAACTCCGTCTCAAAAAAAAAAAAAAAAGAAAAAAAGAAAACAGGTCTTTAACCCCAGGCACGGTGGCTCACCCCTGTAATCCCACCGATGTTGAAGGCCAAAGCAGGCAGATCACCTGAGGTCAGGAGTTCAAGACCAGCCTGGTCAACATGGTGAAACCCCATCTTTACTAAAAATACAAAAATTATCTGGGCGTGGTGGTGCGCACCTGTAATCCCAGCTACTTGGGAAGCTAAGGCAGGATGATCACTTGAACCTAGGAGGCAGAGGTTGCAGTGAGCCAAGACCACACCACTGCACACACCGGCTTGGGCAACAAGAGTGAAATCCTGTCTCAAAAAAAAAAAAAAAAAGAAAGGGAAAAAAATACTTTAAAGTAAAAAGCTTCACGTGTGGGACAGACACACACATCCTACCCATATGAGAGCTCTGACCCTTTGCTGTCTCAGACTCTGAGAATCTGGCAGAAGCCCTCTCTTGAGAATAATACCCCCACATAGAGGTAATTCCAGGGGCTGTGAGACCACAGGGATCTCCCTGCCGTTTTCAGGGTATCTTCTTATTTCTCCATGGCCAGCTCTTCCCCTCAGAGCCCTACTGGGAACTTACACAACCAAATGCAAAAAAACCTAGAGGGGGTTGAACGGTGCCCCCCAAAACTGATGGGTCAATGTCCTCTGATCATCTTCTTGGGTATCCTGGTCTTTGGAGATGTAACAATAAACCATCCTAGATTATCCAAGGGGACCCTAAATCCAGTGACAAGGGTCTTGTCAAGACACAGAAAACAGGAAAAGTCCACAAGGAATCGGACGCAGAGAGCAGTGCGGCCACAAGCCGAGAAACACTTGGAGCCATCAGAAGCCAGAAGAGGCAGGAAGGATTCTCCCTTAGGGCATTCGGAAAGAGTGTGGCCCTGCCAAGGCCTTCGGTCTCCAGAGCTGGGAGGGAATATATGATGACTGTTTAAAACCACGGGGGGGGGCTCTTCTAAGTGAGAGCCAGTATGTTCAGGGGCAAGGGCACAGATACACTCAGACTGAGCTGGAGCAAACTCACTTCAGGTCATATTCACAGGGGTTGAAGTCCTGCCGCCGGCACGTGTCCTCCAGAACCTAGGGGTGAGATGAAAGGACCGTGAACTGCTAAGTGGGGCGGGCTGGCGGGCGCAGTGGGGCAGGCCAGCCAAGGGCACTCAGCTTCCTGGCAAGCCAGGTGGCTCTGTCGAGGCAAAGCCAAGCACAAATCACACTATGGACGGTCCCCACAGCAGCTGCGGGCGTCTCTCCTACAAATCCAGTCCACTGTCCCTCCCTTCCTCACCGTCCCCGCTTTGCAGGGAGGCTCCATTCAGGGTTCCCCGGCGGCAAGCAACACCAGGATCTTCCTGGCACACACCCTGGGATCTCCCCCAATGAAGTTCAAACCCTGTAGTTCTGCAACCCTGCCCAGCAGAGGCTACCACCGGCTCTGGCACGGTTCTGTGCACCTGCTCCCACAGCCTGCACCACCTCCGCCCCTCTTCTCCAACAGCCAAAGCCGTGACGCGGGCACCAAAGGGTCCCGCGCAGCCTCCGCGGGAGCACCGCACTTCTGCACTCTGCACGCCCGGCACCAACAGCCTCCCAGCTTCGCCCTCCACCTGCCCAGGCCCGGCCGCCCCATGCTGTGAGCTGCTCCCGCAGACTACGGGTCGAGAGCACTTTGGGTCCTCACGGTGCCCTACGCAGCAGGGACTCCGTTAATACTTTTATATTTAATTGATTCGAGGTCACAAGCTGCCCGAGTAAAAGTGCAGTGCATGACTCAGCAAAAAATCGCTTCGAAGCCCCACGGCCAGGACATCAGCCACCGCGCAACCCGGGCTCCCGCTCCGGGGGACGCCCCGGGATGGCAACGCGGGTCTGGAGCTCCACTCTTCCCTCTTCCCGGCGCCCTCGCTAGCTGGGCTCGGCCGGACGCCCAGGACTCCATGGGGAATGACACGCGGCACCGTCCCTGCCGCCCCCCGCCCCCCGCCCCCACACGAGACCCCCGGGACCCCTGCGGAAGCGCAGGTGCCCCCGAGCAGGGGACGGGGACGCCGCGCAGGAGTCTGTTCATTGGCCGCTGCAGGCCCCGCCCCTGAAGAACCGGACGCCGACCGCAGGGGGCGGGGCCTCGGCGCGGCGCCCCCAACCCGCCCACCCGTCCGCCTCGGGCCGGCGGCCGCACCTGAAGCAGCACGGTACTCGGCGTCACCTTCACCGTGTGGCGCCGGCCGTTCGGGGCCAGCACCGACACCGCGGAGCCTCCGCCACCTGCCGGGGCCGCCATCTTCCGCTCACGTGACCCGCCGCCGCCCGGCGTCAAACAACTTTATCGGCAACAGCCTGGGCGCACAGCCACGCGGGCGGGGGGCGGGGCCGGAGGGCGCTTCCGGGTCCCGCCAGGCCCCGCCCTAGCCCCGCCCACGGCTCCTCCGCCCCGCCCTGGGGCCGCTGAAGCCCGCGCTGGACCAGGCGATCCGGATTGCGCTGCGGACCTCTGCCTCCGGAAAGCGCGGCTCGGATGGGCTCGCCGGGGCCAGGCTGGGCCGGAGCTGGGTGCGCGGTAACCCCTAGTGAGCGACACTGAGCCCTGGGGCCCCAGCGGTCCGCGCTCGCCCGTCCTCGGTTCGTCCCGTCCCCACGTCGGTGCCCTGCTCTCCCCCACCCTCCCGGCTTCCTCAGCTCTAGCACCTGAGCCTCTTCCCTGCCGACCTGTCCCTGTGCTCAGCGTCCCCCTCCTGACTTTATGAGATGGGGCAGGCTCCCCACTCCTGTACGGATCCTTCCTAGCTGTTGGGGCTCCTGGCCCTCGAGTGTAGGCCTTATTTCTTTCATCCTAGAATGGGAGTGAAATACTTGGCAGCCCTGGGCTGCTGCGATGGTCCCTAAACCTGAGGGTAGGTAAGGCGGGAGACCGGGTCCAGAATCATGGGGTGGGCGAACTTGAGTCTCACCGGAGCTCTTGCGGACCCACAGGCACTCGAGGACTTCCCGCGCTAATGCCATGCTGAACAGGGACTTGGTGGAAGCCTCGGAAATCCCACCCCATCCCCAGCCTCCGCAGAAGAGATTGCACCTGGCCTCACTGCCACCAGGGCCACGTGCTGCCAGCTCCCGTCTTCCAGAACTTCCTGACTTAGCTCCCAGCACCTGGGCCACTCATGGACAGCACATGCACGTGTTCCCCCGCCCCCCGCCTGGGACTTGGCTAAATTCTCTCCACGACTCAGCCCTGCCTGGCGCTTGCCTCTCCGTGGGCCTGCCTGTCTCTGTGGGCTCCTGGCCGGGACTCAGATGCACAGAAGCCTGTGGAAGGGGGAACTGCTGCGCTTGTCAGTTGGTCCTTATGCTTCATTTGACTGAGACAGGGTCTCCCTCTGCGGCCCAGACTTGAGTGCAGTGCTGTGATCACAGCTCACTGAAGCCTCCAACTCCTGGGCTCAAGCAGTCCTCCTGCCTTGGCCTCCTGGGTAGCTGGAAACCAGGTGCAAACCATCATGCTTGGCTAATTTTTATTGTTGTTGAGACGGACTTTTACTCTTGTCACCCAGGCTGGAGTGCAGCGGCTCGATCTCAGCTCACTGCAAACTCCGCCTCCCAGGTTCAAGTGATTCTCCTGCCTGAGCCTCCCGAATAGCTGGGATTACAGGCACCCACACCACGCCCGGCTACTTTGTATTTTTAGTAGAGAGAGGGTTTCACCATGTTGACCAGGCTGGTCTAGAACTCCTGACCTCCTGTGATCCGCCCACCTTAGCCTCCCACAGTGCTGGGATAACAGGTGTGAACCACCATGCCCGGCAGTCATTGCAGAGTCTAAGGACACCTCCTCTGCCTGGGTGCTGTCTTACCTTCCTGCTGATGACACATCCACATCACACACACACCTGTATACAGACAAACATGGACACCTGTGTACACTGGAGAAAACGGGAGAGCCCCAGGTTAGCCACAGCCCTCCCAGCCAGCCAGCCAGCCCCAGGGCCCTGTGCAACCTGAGAGCCTCACTGAGCCACACATCTCCTGGTGGGTGTGTTTCAATTTTTCAGAGGCATTTTTTAAGTATCTGGTCCTGTTTTCCTTAGACCGTCCCACGGTCTGGATCCTTGCTTAGACATTTGGGGCAATGATGAGGGGAGGTGACAAGTCAGCAGGAGGTACAGGACATCAGTGTGGCCATGAGTAAAGTTTAACCGGTTGGTCAAGTTCAATTCTGCTGAATTCCTCCGTGGTCAAGCTCCCTTGCTCCTTATGGAGTAATTAAGGCATGTGTGAGGCAATTCTCTGAGACCACAAATATCAAGATTTTCCAATAACCATTTGCCCAACAGTTTTAGCATCGGTTAATGAGTAGATTCATTGTTACATTTACAGCTGCAAAATCATGATTTCCCATGTTTATTGTTCCTTCCACGTTTATAGGCATTTTTGGTCAAGCTTCCCCTCATTAAAAAAAATACATGAACTATTGGCTGGGCACGGTGGTTCACGCCTGTAATCCCAAAACTTTGGGAGGCCAAAGTGGGTGGATCACAAGGTCAGGAGATTGAGACCATCCTGGCTAACACGGTGAAAACCCGTCTCTACTTAAAAAAATACAAAAAATTAGCCGGGCTTGGTGGCACACTCCTGCAGTCCCAGCTATTGAAGAGGCTGAGGCAGGAGAATCACTTGAACCCAGGAGGTGGCGGTTACAGTGAACCAAGATCGTGCCACTACACTCCAGCCTGGTAGACAGAGCGAGACTCTGTCTAAAAAAAAAAAAAAAAAATTATTATATGAATTCATGTATTTATTTATTAAGTTGGTATTCTTTTTGATGTTCAAATTGGTCCTCCTGACTCCTATGCTTTTTTTTCTGGTGGAAGGGATGACCTTTTATGTTGATATTATTTCAAACTTGGCTGAGCAAGGCAGCTCACACCTGTAGTCTTAGCGACTCAGGTGGCTGAGGCAGGAGGATTGCTGAGTCCAAGTTCAAGTCTGTAGTGAACCATTAGCATGCCTACGGATAGCTACTGCACCCCAGCCCCAGCAATATGGTATAATACTGTCTCTAAAAAGGAGAAGAAAGAGAAGAAAGAAGGAGGAGGAGGAGGAGGAAGGAAGAAGGAGAAGAAAAGTTTGCAAAAGTAGTAGGAAGAGTTCCTGTATGTCTTTAACAAGCTCAATCAGTGTGTACATGTCACCCCATCTGCTTTATCATGTTCTCTCTCTCTCCCCCTCTGCCCCCCCGCCCTCCACCCTCCAACCATGTATATGTAAAACCTTTTTCTGGCCAGGCACAGTGACTCACCACTATAATCCCAGCACTTTGGGAGGCCAAGATAGGAGGATCACTTGAACCTAGGAGTTTGAGACTAACCTGGGCAACATAGTGAGACCCTGTCTCTACAAAAAATACAAAAGTGAGCTGGGCATGGTGGCATGTTCCTGTAGTCCCAGCTCCTTGGGAGACTGAGGCAGAAGGGTCACTTGATCCTGGGAAGTGGAGGTTGCAGTGAGCCAGGATTGTGCCATTGCACTCCAGCCTGGATAACTGAGACTCCGTCTCACAAAAAAAAAAAGGATAAGGCCAGCCTCTTATATAACCACCATAATTTCATACAAAACTGGGAATCTAACATTGATATCATACTCTGAACTAATCCTCAGTTAATTGTCCAAGTGTTGACATCTTTCCTGCATCCGTTTGACCTTTCTATTATTCTTTGAACACCTCCTCCCTGCCCAAGCCCTGAAGTCAGCCATTTCTTAGAGAAGCCCTTTAACAAGGAAATGGGATTTAGAGACCAAGTTCTGGGTGCTGAGTGTGCTCATTGGTACTGGAGTGTCACTGTTTTCTGGGTCCTCTTAGGGAACAGAGTTAGTGTCATGAATTCATCTGAATATTTCTAAGCCAGTCTCAGCTTTCTCCCTCTTATTTCCTCATTCCATATTTGTATTCGGTTTAATTCTATGAAATTGCCCTAGTTGACCTTTTCTTTTTCTTTAGACAGAGTCACTCCATTGCCCAGGCTGGAGTGCAGTAGCGTAATCTCGGCTCAATGCAACCTTCACCTCCTGGGTTCAAGGGATTCTCCTGCCTCACCCTCCTGAGTAGCTGGGATTACAGGTGCCCAACACAATGCCTGGCTAATTTTTGTATTTTTAGTAGACATGAGGTTTCACTATGTTGGCCAGGCTGGTCTCAAGCTGCAGAACTCAAGTGATCCTCCCACCTCAGCCTCTCAAAGTACTGGGATTACAGGCGTTGAACCACCCAACCCGGACGTCATTTTTGATCTATAAAAAAATGACAAAATCTATATGGTTCAACCTAATATCTCCTTTGTCCACAGTGAAAACCCTAATTTTCAGTAAATCAATATATTTATTCATTTGCTCTGTTCTAAAATGCCCTCCAAATAGTTTGAGGTACTGCAGCAATCCTGCTATTAAGAACAGACCTACTATGGAAATATCAATGTCTCTTTGTAGTTATTTTTGTCTCTTAGAGTATGTCCCATTAGAGAAATATATTGTGTTAAAAAGTTATTTGAATTAATTTCTTTTTCTGTGTTAGGTTAGTGTATTACAGGGGTCTCCAGAAAAACAGAACCAATAGGACATGCATAGACATATACAAGAGGACAGCTGGCCAACACGGTAAAACCCCATCTCTACTGAAAATACAAAAATTAGGCTGGGCACAGTGGCTCACGCCTGTAATCCCAGCACTTTGGGAGGCTGAGGCAGGCAGATTATCTGAGTTTGGGAGTTTGAAGCCAGCCTGACCACCATGGAGGAACCCCATCTCTACTAAAAATACAAAATTAGCCAGGCATATTGGTGCATGCCTGTAGACCCAGCTACTCGGGAGGCCGAGGCAGGAGAATCACTTGAACCTGGGAGGTGGAGGGAGCCAAGATCACATCACTGTACTCCAGCCTGAGTGACAGAGTAAGAGTAAGACTCCATCTCACCAAAAAAAAAAAAAAAAAAGAAAAGAAAAAGAAAGAAAAGACGGGGCACAGTGGCTCACTCCTGTAATCCCAGAACTTTGGGAGGCTGAGGCAAGCAGATCACAAGGTTAAGAGGTGGAGACCATCCTGGCCAACATGGTGAAACCCCATCTCTACTAAAAAAAATACAAAACTTAGCCAGGCATGGTGACGGGCTCCTGTAATCCCAACCATTCAGGAAGGTGGAGCAGGAGAATCGCTTGAACCCAGGAGGTAGAGATTGCAGTGAGCTGAGATTGCGCCACTGCAATCCAGCCTGGTGACAGAGCAAGACTCCATGGGGGCCGGTGGGGGAGGGAGAGAAAGAAAAGAAAGAGAGATGGGAGGGAAGGACAGAAGGAAGGAAAAGAAAGAAAGTTCCATGATCTATTGTCTGTAAGCTTGAGACAGGAAAGCCAGTGTATTGTAAACCAGTGTATAACTTAATACACTGGTTTATAATATAATTATAGTATAATATAATTCAATCCAAGTCTGCAGGTCTGAGAACCAGGGAAGCGAGAGGTGTAACTCCCATCCTGAAGCCCAGGTAGCGTAGGATGGGCGGCTGGTGTAAGTCCTGGAGTCCAGGTGCCTGACAACCAGATTGCACCTCAATGTCCAGAGCAGGAGGACGGATGTCCCAGCTCAGGAAGAGAAAATCTGTCCTTCTTCCACCTTTTGTTCTATTTGGGCCCTCAACGGATCAGATGATTCCCGCCCGCAGTGGTGAGGGCCACTGATCCAACTGCTAATTTCTTCCAGAAACACCCTTGGGGACACACCCAGCCCTGAGGTTTTACCACCTCTCTGGGTATCCCTTAGCCTGGTCAAGTTGACACATAAAATTAACCATTATAGTCAGGTGGGATTTGTTTAACGATTTGATACATGATTAGGTTAGGTTTATTTATTTTGGTTTTTACTAAATTTGGGGGGTTTTTTTCTTCATCCTTTTTTGCACTGCTATATTTTTCATTGTTCAAAATATTTATTGGAATTCCGGTGGGGGTGCTGTGACTCACGCTTGTAATCCCAGCCCTTTGGGAGGCCAAGGTGGGCAGATCACCTGAGGTCAGAAGTTCCAGATCAGCCTGGCCAATATGATGAAATGCTATCTCTACTAAAAATGAAAAAATTAACCGGGTGTGATGGCGCATGCCTGTAATCCCAGCTACTCGGAAGGCTGAGACAGGAGAATCACTTGAACCTGGGAGGTGGAGGTTGTGGTGAGCTGAGATCGTGCCACTGCACTCCAGCCTGGGCAAGAGTGAGGCTGCATCTCAAAAAAAAAAAATTATTTGATTCAAAAGTATAAAGACATATCCTGACCTATTTCTGCTCCCACTCATCACCATAGAAAACTATTTTCTTTTCTTTTTTTAGAGATGGAATTTCTCTCTATTGCCCAGGCTGGAGTGCAGTGGTATGAGCACAGCTCACTGCAGCCTCAAACTCCTGCCTCAGCCTCCCAAGTAGCTGGGACTACAGGCATATGCCACCATGCCTAACATATATATATATATATATATATATATATATATATATATATACATATATATACACATATATATACAATTTTTAAAAAAAAAATATTGTAGTCAGGAGGTCTCACCGTCTCGTCCAGGCTGGTCTCAACCTTCTGGCCTCAAGTAATCCTCCTGCCCTGGCCTCAGAAGGTGCCGGGATTATAGGCGTGAGCCACCAAGCCCAGCCAAGAAAAGCATTATCATTCACTTCTAGAGCAACCTGCTTGTTTTCTGTTTGCAAAGATGAGCAAATGCCTGTGTTGGGTGCCAGGTGGACATCTATGTAGATTTTTTTTTTTTTTTTTTTGAGATGGAGTCTCGCTCTGTCACCCAGGCTAGAGTGCAATGATGTAATCTCGGCTCACTGCCACCTCTGCCTCCCAGGTTCAAGCAATTCACCTGCCTCTGCCTCCAGAGTAGCTGAGATTACAGGGCTTGCCACCACATCCAGCTAATTTTTTGTATTTTGAGTGTAGATGGAGTTTCACCATGTTGGCCAGGCTGGCCTTGAACTACTGGGCTCAAGTGATCCACCCACTCGACCTCCCAAAGCGCTGGGACTACAGGTATGAACCACCGCACGTGGCCAGATGTAGATTCTTAACCTCCCTTCCTCCTTACACAGGAGGTGACCACAGGATACCACAGGAGGTGACCACAGGATACCACAGTCTCTCTTGCTGTTATCACTGCAGCCCACATTTTCAAAGATGTATGCATGACCCCCTCTGGGGCCACCTGTGACTCCACTCTACTCCACAAACAGTAAGTCAACAGCGCAAAGTGCTCACTGCTGGATGTTGCAGGGAGGCCACAGTGTCCAGGTGTAGAATGGTCCAGGCACAAGGTCCAGCCCCCTACCTGCACAGAACTGAACTTTGACCTGGTCTGTGTCGGCCTCCAACGTAGAGCCTAGCCGGCCCAGGCCTCGGATTCTCACCTATAGCACCCGCTTCACAGGTAAGTGGACCCTGACTTGGCAAAGGAGGGTCAAGAGATCACTGCAGGCAGCGAGTTCCCCGTGGGCTGTAGGAAGCCTGAGCCGGGCCAGAAGATGAGGTTGGGGTCCTTCCCCAAGGCTGCAGAGAGTCCATCCCAGGGCTGGCCTGGGGCCCCTGCCAGGCCCACTGAATACCCAGCACAGGGGCTGTTTTCTGCCTGGCTTTCCCATTTCCCCTTCCCTGACATCCTGTCAGGAGCTCCCTGAGCAGCTATTTTTCATCATCTGCCTCCTCCAGAAGACAAGCCCTGCAAAGGCACGCCTGCCGTCTGGGTCCTATGTCCCTGTGCCTGGGACAGGGCTCAGGCAAATGAATGGGAGGTGGTCAGGGAACATTCCTGTGGCCTCACTTCTGGCCTCACTCAGTCAGTGGCCTCCAGGCAGGATAGACATCTGGACCCATCACAATCCCACCTCAGGGCCAGGCAGAGTGGCACTCAGCTGTAATCCCAGCATCTGGGGCGCCTAAGGGGGAGGATCACATGAACCCAAGAGTTCAAGACCAGCCTGAGCCACATAATGAGACCCCCATCTCTACAAAAAAATTAAAAACCGACTGTGGTGGTGCAGTTCTTTCTTGTTTTTTTGAGACAGTCTCACTCTGTCACCCAGGCTGGAGTGCAGTGGTGTGATCTCTGCTCACTGTAACCTCCATCTCCTGTGTTCAAGGCATTCTTGTGCCTCAGCCTCCCAGGTAGCTGGGATTACAGGCATGTACCAACGCCATGCCTGGCTGATTTTTGTATTTTTTTTCATGCCATGGGTTTTCTTTCTGTAATGATTTTTGTGTTTTTAGCATGCTGGCCAGGCTGGTCTCGAACTTCTGACCTCAGGTGTTCTGCCCACTCTGGCCTCCCAAAGTGCTGGGATGACAGGCGTGAGCCACCGCACCCGGCCTAGTTTAACCAGTTCTGAGGAGCAACTGCAGCCAGGTCTGGAGAGGACTTGGCTGCCACCTTCCCTCCCAGACAGCAGCTAGACAGCTGCTCCCAGGATCTGCTTTGAATTAAAAGTGGCGTGGCCCTTTAAGAGAAGCATCCGCCGGCCACCCCCGCCGCCGCCACCCCTCTTTGATGTCGCTGGCGCTGAAAGGTTCCCAGTGGCAAGATCTGAGGGTTTGTTTCTGCCTCCCCAGAGGCCACGTGGGGATCACAGGGAGAGAGGGAGGGAGGGTGAGGGTCACATGGCCTCCCTGGCCTGCTGCTGCTGTTGCCGAAGGAGCAGGAGCGTGGGGACCAGCAGGCTGGATGGGTGGGGGCCATGGCCTGCAGCTTGGGGGGGCAGCAGAGCCTGGCAGCTGGGAGGGCAAAGGACCAGCCTCTCGGCCCCTCCCCTTGACACCCCAGAGCCTGACCTCCAGCCTCCCTCACCTCTCCAGGAAGGAGACACACACTCTCTGCGTGATGTCCCAAGAGGCCCCATCTCCAGCGATGAGCAGGGGCTCCTGCATCCCCATGCCCTTCCTCCCCCAGCTTTGGAATGTGACCTTTCCCTGGTGGCCCTGCCACTCCACGGTTAGCCCAGTAGGCTGCAGGCTGGCACCAGCCAGGTGAGCACATAGGGAGGAGGTGGGAGGGGGTGGGGCTCAGCTGCAGGGGTGCCAAGGGAAGCAGATCCCGCCAAATACCTGGGTCCAGACATGACAGGGCCCCTGCCTCCCCAACGAGCTCTCGAGGCTGTCAGCTGGGTGAAGGGCGTCTGAGCCCATGTGCTTCAGTCCTAGGGCAAGACCAGTCTTTCCCACCACGGGACCCAGAAGCCACCCACTCCCAGGCACTGGGGCCCAGGAGCTGCCGTCCAGCCCGATGGCTCCCCTTGCCCCTCCAAAGACCTGGGCGAGAGCTGCAGCAGCTCCTGGCAAGGGGCTTGGCTCATCGAGGTCCCAGTATATGAGGCCAAGGAGAGTCCTGATGTACAGGGTGACCAGAAAGGGGAGCTGGGGGCAACCAAAAGGGGGTCAGGCTCTGCCACTGCACCGCTCAGGACCCCTCCCCCACTCTGAGCTGGTTGGAGAGCAGGGCCTCCCCCCACAGCCAGCCACTTGGGGAAGCGGGTGGCCCGCCTCACTTCCCTGCTCACTTGGGCCTCAGAGGCCAGCAGCTGGGGCGCAGGGCAGCCCAGGTGGCCATGCGGGGCGGGGCGGCTGAGGCCAGTACACAACAGCTGGGCCCCAGACGGCAGGCAGCAGCTGGACCCAGAGCGGTCCTGGGGGAGGGGCCGGCTGTGCTGCATGGAGCTGCCTCAAGTCTGGACTGGGAAGCCGGGTCGGGGCTGCGGGACATGCTGTGTGCTGGAGGCTCAGGTCACCAAGTTGCTGGGCCCCACACATGGTCTCCAGGGGACCCCTGTGCTGCCAACCGCCCTCCATCACACCCTCCTCCCTCTCCGCCTGTGCCCGCCCCCAGCCTGGGCTCTTGCTTTCTGAAATGTTCTGTCTTGATCCCTTTCTCCCAGGGAGTGGGCTCCGGCCCCCAGCACAGCCATGATCCCCGTGGGTTAACTCGGAACCCCCAATGCATCCCCAGCTCCCACCCTGGGGGGAGACAGTGAACTGAACCCTCACCCCACCCTGTCTCGGGGTGCCTCACCTGAAGAACAGCGCCCCTCTGAGCCTTCGTTTCCCCAGCTTTCCTGCAGCGGGCACAGAGTCTAGGCTTAGTCAGAAGCCTCTGTGCACCCTGAATGGGACACTGGGGAGCCTGGAGGCCGGAACCCTGAATGGTCCTTGCTGAACGGGAAAATAACGATGGGACGGTCCAAGGAAATAGAGAAGGGCACACCGTGGGGGGGACACCACTCCACAGCAATGCAGCCTGGGACAGGGCACTGTCCTGCTGTCTGTCCCCGGGCCGGTGTCTGCCCTCACAGTCAACCTTGGTCCCTGGGGATCGCCAGCACCCCCATGGAGCCTGGGCAGAATAACTGACATTTATCACACGGTCATTCCAGAGACGCCGAGCGGAGCCCCCACACGTCCTGCTCCTTTGATGCTGACGAGGCCCCCGCAAGGCAGGTGTGGTTCTGTCTCACAGATGAGGAACCTGATGTAACTGCAGGCCCCACAGAGGCTGGTACTTGGCTGTCCTACTCCATCCACGCTGGCGGAGACGAAGCAGACATCTGTCTAACATGCAAAAGGAGGGTTCTGAAACGCCCTACCTGCCACAAGGCTTCTAGAATGGAGCCAGCCCACCCCACCTGGAGCTGGCCCCTCCGATCACTGGGCCTGAGGCCTGACCCCCGCTGCCGGTACCCTGTACCCAGCCTGATCATCATTGGTCTTACCCCCTGATTCTTTTAAATAGAAGCGGGGTCTTGCTCTGCTGCCCAGGCTGGTGTCAAAACCCTGGGCTCAAGCAATCCTTCTGCGGGAGCCTCCCAAAGTGCTGGAATTACAGGCGTAAGCCACTGTGCCCAGACAAAACTAATTACTTTAAAATATCGGGCCAGGCTCGGTGGCTCACACCTGTAATCCCAGCACTTTGGGAGGCTGAGGTGGGCGGATTACCTGAGGTCAGGAGATCGAGGCCAGCCTGGCCAACATGGTGAAACCCCGTCTCTACTAAAAATACAAAAAATTAGCTGGGGGTGGTGTTGCACGCCTGTAATCCTAGCTATTCAGGAGAATGAGGCAGGAGAATCGCTTGAACCCGGGAGGCAGAGGTTGCACTGAGTCATTGTACTCCAGCCTTGGCAACAAGAGCGAAACTCCGTCTCAAAAAAAACCCAAAAATGAATGACATGACATAGAGTGCATTCAGAAAATTGTGCAACTATTACCACAACTCATTTTAGAACATTTTCATCACCCCAAAAAGAAACCCTGTACCAGCCAGGTGCGATGGCTCACCCCTGTCTGTAATCCCAGCACTTTGGGAGGCCAATGCGGGCAGATCACTTGAGGTTAGGAGGTCAAGACCAGCCTGACCAACATAATGAAACCCCATCTCTACTAAAAATACAAAAAATTAGCCAGGTGTGGGGGCACGTGCCTGTAGTCCCAGCTACTCAGGAGGCTGAAGCAGGAGAATCGCTTGAACCCTTGAACCCAGTAAGCAGAGGTTGCGGTGAGCTGAGATCCTGCCACTGCACTCCAGCCTGGGTGACAGAGCAAGACTCTGTCTCAAAAAAAAAAAATAGCCAGGCATGGCAATGCATGCCTGTAACCCCAGCTACGTGGGAGGCTGAGGCAGGAGAATCATTTGAACCTGGGAGTTGGAAGTTGCAGTGAGACGAGATTGCATCACTGCACTCCAGCCTGGGCAACAGAGCAAGACTCCGTCTCAAAAAGAAAAAGAGAAACCCCAGCAGGAATCACTCCCTATTCCCCCCATCTTCTGGAAACTTCCAGTGGACTTTCTATCTCCATGAAGTTGCCTCTGCTGGACACGCAAAACAAATGGAATCATACAGATGTGCCCGTGAGTGTCCAGCTTCTGCCACTTGGCTGATAGTCTCAAGAGTCGTCCACAGTGCAGACATGTCAGAACTTCATTTGTTTTCTGGCTAAAACATATCCCGTTGTGCCCATTGTGTTTATCCACTCATCTGCTGATGGACTTTGGGCTGTTTCCGCGTTTTGGCAACTTCGGCCGGTGCTGCTGTGCACATTCATGAGCTACATTTTGTTTGAACACTTGTTTTCAGTTCTCTGGGGTGTATCCCTGGAGTGGGCTTGCTGGGATATGTGTTCTGTGTAACATACTGAGGGGCCACCAAACTGTTATCCACGGTTAGGGACATGGTCACCGCGCTGTCCAGCCCCACAACCATGCTCTAGGCTCCCGTGTGGCTGCAGCCTCGCCCACACTAGTTATTTTCTGTTTTTGATCATGGTCATCTTAGTGGGCATGAGGTGGCATCTGACCCATTGCTGGTGGACCCTTCCTTATACCTGTCAGGGCCGGGGTGGCCCCATCTCGATGCAGGTGGCCCGGAAGCAGAGGCCCAGCACCTGCTAACCCACAGGACCCGCCATTCCAGTAGCTGCTGCCAGACTCTGGGTGCTCAGAATTATGGGTGGGGAGTCTCAGGTGCAGAGGCTAAAGCTGCCCCAGGGGGTGGGGAGTGTGAGGACAGAGCCCGTTGGTGCGAGTCAAGAGAAGGATCTGGGTGTGGCAGCTGCGGAGACTCCAGAGCCCTGTCCCTGGCATGGGGTTGCAGCCTTGTCAGTCATCTGGTCGAGGCAGGGGCCTCAGAGGAGAGGGGATGAGGAAGGTGGGCAGAAGGGCAGAGAGGTTTGGGGAAGTCTTGGGTTTGAGTCCCTTCTTGCATGTGCTACCAGTGTTGAATAAACCAAAACATGAACTCATTTCGGTTCCACACGCAGGCTAAACTGCATGACAGCAGACGTCAGAGAATAGAACATGCATGTTCTTCTCCTGTCCTGGAATTTCATTGGCGATCCTAACTGCCACCCCTGCTGTGCACTTTCATGCCTGGGCTCTTGTAATCCCGCAATAGCCGTCTGACGGAGGCACAGTCACTGCCCCGCTCTAAAGAAGAGGAAGTGGGTGCAGTGGCTCATGCCGGTAATCCCAGCACTTTGGGAGGCCTAGGAGGGCAGATCAGGAGGTCAGGAGACTGAGATCATCCTGGCTAACTCAGTGAAACCCCGTCTCTACTAAAAATACAAAAAGTTAGCCGGGTGTGGTGGCTTGTGCCTATAATCCCAGCTGCTCAGGAGGCTGAGGCAGGAGAATCGCTTGAACTGAGATGCAGAGGTTGCAGTGAGCCGAGATCATGCCACTCCACTCCAGCCTGGGTGATGGAGCAAGACTCCATCTCAAAAAAAATAAAAAAATAAAAAATAAAGGAGAGGAAGTGGAGGCACAGGGAAAGGTCACAGGTCTTGCCCGGGATCTCCGCACCGCACCAGGAAATGCCTCAGAGCCAGGGCAGTGTGAAGAATAACCCTGTGCAGCCAGCTGGAAGACAGCATCACACTCCAGACTTGGAATAACAGGTGCCCAGGGGAGAGGCCTCCTCCAGCTGGACGCTGAAGTCCAGCCTGGGCTAGCCTTCCCTGCTGGGGTGTGGGCTGGAGATGGCCCACTTCAGGATGGGACCTGAGTCTGAAGCTACTGCCCCTGGCCGGCCCCACACGTGGCCTTTATTTTTTATTGATTTATTTTTGAGAGGGAGTTTTGCTTGTTGTCCAGGCTGGAGTGCAATGGCGCCATCTCGGCTCACCACAACCTCTGTCTTCCTGTTCAAGCGATTCTCCTGCCTCAGCCTCCCATGTAGCTGGGATTATAGGCATATGCCACCACACCCAATTAATTTTGTATTTTTTAGTAGAGAAGGGGTTTCTCGTGGGCTGGGTGTGGTGGCTCACGTCGTAATCCAAGCACTTTGGAGGCCAAGGTGGGAGGATCACCTGAGGTTGGGAGTTCAAGACCAGCCTGACCAACATGGTGAAACCCTGTTGGTCTTTAAGAAAAAAATAAATAATAAATAAATAAATAAATAAAGAGAAGGGGTTTCTCTACGTTGATCAGGCTGGTCTCAAACTCCCGACTTCAGGTGATCCGCCCACCTTGGCCTCCCAAAGTGCTGGAATTATAGGTGTGAGCCACCATGCCCGCCCGCCCACACGTGGTCTTTAAACTGACCCGACGACAGAGGAACAGGTGTGGATTTCTCAGTGAGCAGAGGCTAAGGGCAAGTCTCAGCTCTTCCATTGGTGTTCCTGAACCTCAGTTCCCCGAGTCAGGGAAATGCTGCAATCCGCTGTGTGTGTGTGTTGTGTGTGTGTGTGGGGGGGGGGGGCTGTGGAGTGCACCTGTGTTAGGAACACTGTCTGCCTCCCGCTTTGAGAATGTCCCCAGCCCAGCCTGACCTCCAGGGCACCCCAGCCTGATCTTAGGCCTTGTGGTTTACACAGGGGTGCCCTTACACCCATCAAATGCACCGGGCAACAGCTCTCAGGGCTGTTTGGTCTCTCTCCGTGTTTTGCAAGAGCCCAGACCCAGAAAGCATGGCTGGGACTTTCTCCCTAAGCTCCTCACTCAGCCTGGGGCTGGCAAGGAAGACGTACACAGGGTCAGGGGCCCGAGGCTCAGGCGGCATCCTGGCTGCAGCCATGACCCTGCAGCCTCTGCTCTCCTGCCCCACTCGGTGCTGTGGGCTCCCCACTGCCCTGAATTAGGAGGAGCTCTGGAAGTTCTGCTTGGATCTAGACCCTTGTCCTGAAACGCAAGACTAGTTTCCCATCTTTAAAATGGGCATCATGGCACCCAGCAGGCTGCAGACCTGACGGTGAAAGGGAAAGTCTGGTCCTGTGTGGGTCGTTTTCTTTCTTTTGTCCACACCCCCCCACCGCCCCTCCCACCCCCCCAACTCCCGCCACCACAGCAGGAAGCCTCCTGAGCCCCTCCTGTCCACCAGCCTCCAACGTTGATTTCCCACAGGAACCCTGTTCTGCCCCCAGTATCCTGAGCCTCGGAAGTGGACAGGGGTGCTCTCCAAGGTGAAGCCAGGCGCCCTTCCTGGCATGAAGTTCCCCAAGCAGAGGCCTAGCAGGCAGCCACTCGACCCTTGGCCTCCTCCCCCAGTGGCGGCTGGGGCAGGTTCTTGGGGGTCCTGGGCAGGGGCCAGCAGCCAGGCTGGGGCAGGCGGACATCCAAGACCTAACCTCTGGCCCCTGTGATCTTCTTAAGTCGCAGCTCCCTCTTTGACTCCAGTGCCAGCAGAAGCGGCCCGGAATCTGCCCACCCCGGCCCGGGACTAGGCGACTCCGCCGCGGCGCCTTGCAGGGGCGCGCGGTCCCTCCCACCGGTCTCCGAGGAAGCCAGGACCTCGCGCCCCACCTGTCCGCTTCTCCAGGAGGCCCTGGCGCCGCTGCTGCCTGGCCCTCGGCTCGAAGCCCTGTGTCCGCCGCCGCTTTGATCCCGGGGGGCCCCGCTGGATAAAAGTCCCTGGCGGCTCCGCGCCAGCGCCAGAGGGGGAGCGCAGCCGAGCCGGGCGCACCAGCGGGACGGCGCAGGGCCAGGGCGCTGAGAGGCTGGGGCCGCTGGGCCGCCCGCGCTGGCCGCGGTGAGAGCGGGGCCCCAGGGCTGCTCCGGGTGGGGAGATGCGGGCCAGGGTTGAGTCCCCCACGGCCCGCTCTGGGCCTGGGCGGTGGGGGATGGGAGGGACGCTGGCGGCTCCAGGTGAGCGCGCCCTCCCCGCGCCCCCAGCCCGTCGGGCGCGGCCAGCTGCGCCGCGGGCGGAGTTCCCCCCATCCCCCGCGGCGCGGAAAAGCCTCGCCCCTCCCCGTAGCCACCCCCCACCCGCCGCCCCTTCCAGCTGCCCCGGGGCGGGGGCGGAGGCGCCGGGCTGGCCGCGGTGAATGGAGCCGCCGGGGCCGCCCGGCCGCGCTGCCCCCCACGGAGCCGGGACGGGAGCGCCTCCGGCGGCCGCGGCGGGGTAGTCCAGGCCCCTCCGTCAGGCTTGCGGTTTGGGAAGAAAAGGCGATGCCTCCGCCAAGAAAAGAGCGAGCGCGGCCCCCTCCCCCCTCCGCCGAGCCCGGGCGGCGGCGGCGGCACATCTAACGCGCGGGCGCGCGGGCACCCGGGCCGCCGCGGCCCCCGCAAATACGCCCAGGCTCGGCCCCCGCCGCTCATTGGCGCGGGCCGGAGCCAGCGCACCCAGACCCTGCGCTGCCCTCGGACGGCCGGGCGCGAAGCCCCAGCAGCGGAGGCCGACGGCACCCGGCCCCGAGCGCCTCGACGCCTAGCCACCCGCGCCTTCTCCGCCAGGCCCGGCGGCCGGGAGCGGGGGCGAGCGAGCAGGAGCTGCTGCCACCCCGCGGCCCGGGCAGCCCCGGCCCGGCACCCCCCGCCGCCACCGCCTCAAGGCCGCCCGCTGTCCGCAGGTGGCCGCGGACCCGAGCGGCGCGGCCATGGGCCGAGGGGTGCGCGTGCTGCTGCTGCTGGGCCTGCTGCACTGCGCGGGGGGCGGCGAAGCCAGGAAGACCTGGCGGCGCCAGGGTCAGCAGCCGCCCCCGCCGCCGCCCCTGCCGCCGCCTCCCCCGCGGACCGAGGCGGCGCCGGCGGCTGGACAGCCAGTGGAGAGCTTCCCGCTGGACTTCACGGCCGTGGAGGGCAACATGGACAGCTTCATGGCACAGGTCAAGAGCCTGGCGCAGTCCTTGTACCCCTGCTCCGCGCCGCAGCTCAACGAGGACCTGCGCCTGCACCTCCTGCTCAACACCTCGGTGACCTGCAACGACGGAAGCCCCGCCGGGTAAGGCCCGCACCCTGCGCCTCCCTACCCCACCCCATAAGGCCCCCACCCTGAGCCTCCCCGCCCCACACGGCGCTTCGCTACCCCGCCGAGTAAGCCCGGCACCCTGCGCCTCCCTACCCCACCCGGTAAGGCCCGCACCCGGCGCCTCCCTGCCCCACTCGGTAAGGCCCGCACCCGGCGCCTCCCTGCCTGGTCCGGTAATGCCCGCACCCTGCGCCTCCCTGCCTCGCCAGGTAAGGCCCGCACCCTGCGCCTCCCTGCTTCAGCCAGACGCGCCGGGTCTCCGGCTGGACCCTCCCTGCGGGCGGCGGCTGTTCTCTCCCCAGGGTGGAGGGGGAAAGGGCTTCCGTCGGGCGCCCCGCGGTGCTGGCCCTGGGGAGGGCTCGCCTTGGTAACTTTACGCGTGAAGAGCAGAGCCGCGCTGGAAGGGCTGGTCCCCGGCCAGCTCGGGCAGTGCCCGGACCCAGCCGCTTTGCTCGTGTCCTTCGGTCCCTGGGCGTGGAGATGGCAGCCCGAGAGTGCGCCTGGCTCCAGCGGAAACAGGCGACACAGGGGGGCGGGGAGAGTCCTACTGCCCCCCACCCCACAGCCCCGAAGTAGATAAGAGACGTGAGGCCAGGTGTCGGGGCGCGGCGGAGGCCCCCACGCGCTCAGCAGGCCGAGGACAGCCGAGAGACTTGCGCGTGGGGTCGGGCCTCTGCCTGAAGGCTTGCACGCCAGGTCCGTGGTGCCCGCACCCCCTGGAGCGTCCCGCGCCCCTGCCTTGCGCGCTCGTTCTATGCGGGCACGTTTCACGCTTTGAGGGCCGCTGCGCGCCCCGGGAGGACTCTCGCCCTGCCGCCGGCGCCGAGGTTACAGCAGGACCCGCGCCGGGCGGGCCGTGGGGATTTTCCACGGACCGCAGTCTGCGCGGTCCCTTCCCCGCCCCGCGAGCGCCACCTCCCGGGACCGCCGCCGTCCGCTGCGCTCCGCGTGGGCCTGGCCGAGGGCGCCCTCGTGCGACCGTCGCGCGCGGCGGGGAACAGGTGGCGTGGCCCCTCCGCCGGGGCTGGGCGCGGGGGAAGCGCGGCGGCTCTGCTGCCCGGGCCGACCGCTCGGTGTCCTCCCTGCAGCTACTACCTGAAGGAGTCCAAGGGCAGCAGGCGGTGGCTGCTCTTCCTGGAAGGTGCGTCCAGGGGTCGAGGCGGGGCGAGGGCGGTGGTCCCTGTGCGCGCGGCCCTGAGCGCGGTGGCCGTGTCCGCAGGCGGCTGGTATTGCTTCAACCGCGAGAACTGCGACTCCAGATACGACACCATGCGGCGCCTCATGAGCTCCCGGGACTGGCCGCGCACTCGCAGAGGTCAGCGGCGGGCCTCGGGGAAGGCAGCCTCCACGTGAGGTCCAGGAGAAAGCCGTGCCCGCTCCCTGAGCCCCAGCGAGGCCCCAACCCCGCTCATCTTACCCAGCCCGGCGCCCGGGTTCTTAAGAGCAAGGGGCGCCCTTCACTGTCGCCCTTTGGGGTCCATTCCACACTATCATTTAATAGGCGCTTACTCGGTGGCCCTGGCCGTCTCGGGGGTCAAAACGGGGGTGGGGGTTGAAGTCAAGGTCAGACCTAGTGACGCAGCCTGGCCGGGCACCGTGGCTATTGTGGCTTCCCTGGGTAACTAAACCCGACGGTCTTCTACTCCCGGCAACCTTGGTTGAGGCCGGCAGCACTAGCACACCTGCCTTGCTGGGGCCAAGTAGGAGCCCAGTCTCCGCCTGGGATTCCCGTCCCTGTGCAGCCTCCTCGCACTAGAAAGCCCCACCGCCTCTGTCCCCAGGCACAGGGATCCTGTCCTCACAGCCGGAGGAGAACCCTCACTGGTGGAACGCAAACATGGTGTAAGGGGGAGCAGGGTCTTGCCTGGAGAGGGTTCTTCCTGAGGGTCCTCCATGGGGGGTCCTATCCTGGGTTGGTCCTTCCTGGGGGGGTTCTGTCCTGGGATGGTCCTTCCTGGGGAAGTCTTATCCTGGGGGTTTTTCTTGGGGAGGCCTGTCCTGGGATGGTCCTTCCTGGGGGTCCTTCCTGGGGGTCCTGCATCATTCCTGGAGGCTGCCGGGCGGATGGCGCTGTGGTAGGCTCACTGTCCTATGTTGCAGCTTCATCCCCTACTGCTCCAGCGATGTTTGGAGCGGAGCTTCATCTAAGTCCGAGAAGAGTGAGTCCCCGGCCTTCCCAGGGCACGGCAAGGCCCGGCAGGGCAGGGATGGTGGGGCACAAGGGGGTTTCTGCGGAAAAGCTGACACTCAGCCTTGCCACACTCTCAAAGCCTTTGATAGTATGTCCCAGGGTCCCCGCCCCACGCACCTACTGCCCGCTTGGCCACGACTGTAGGGGGTCCTTATTTCTGTATTCCCTAGGCAGGGGGCCCCAGCATGGCCTGGTGTACCCACCTTCCTCCAGTCCGCCCTAGCCCCGGACCCCTCCCCAGAAGATTCCCCCAGTCCCCCAGCAGAGCCAGAACTCTTCTACCAGCCATTCTGGTATAGGAGATGGTTCTCTGCCCAGCCCCTTACCTGAGGCCATCCCCTCTCTATTGCAGACGAGTATGCATTCATGGGCACCCTCATCATCCAGGAGGTGGTGCGAGAGCTCCTGGGCAGAGGGCTGAGCGGGGCCAAGGTGCTGCTGCTGGCCGGGAGCAGGTGGGCAGGGTGGGGTGGGCGCTGGAGGCGAGAGGCAGGGACCGGTGTGGAGGGCACATGGAATGGGTGTGGGGTGGGGGTGTATGGGAGGTGAGGAGGGGGCAGAGCCTGTTCAGATCTTGGCAGGTGGCTGGGAGGGTGAGAGGCTGGAGCTAGGAGAACTGGCATCACTGGGGACTCTGAGGTTCGGCTCCAGAGTGCTGGGCAACCGGACGCTGTCCAGAGAATGTTTCTGGACTCGATGGTTATTGGATGTAGGGGAAGGTTTGGGCTGCAGGGACCTAGGGCGTTGGTTAGGGGTTGGCCATGCACTAACGCCCTTTCTTCAGGGCCCAGTAGGTGAGGATCACCCCTGTGGGTCCCAGTATCCTAGCAGGCATGCAGGAGACCCAGGGGACATACAGGGAGCAGATGAAGGGGCCTGAGGCCACGTAGTTCATCTTCATTTTCAGATAAACTGAAGTAAAGAGACAGAGAGGAAGGGGAGGAGGGAGGGGAGAGCCTGGCCTTGTCAGGAAAGTGTGGTGACCTGCCAGCCTTAACGCCGGCCCGCGTGGGGGCCCTGCCAGCCCCTCTGCCCCAGGACCCTGAAGGCCATGGATCTTGCACGTGAACAGACAACGCGGGTCGCCTGCGCATGCGCAGTTTAAACCGTGGGAGGCACGCGCACGCGCACGCGCAGTTCAGAACAAAGCAGGCTTCCTGTCACCCTCGGGGCACGGGCAGAGGCTGAGCACACTCGAGGGAGGTGAGTGCCTCTCCCCAGCCACCTGGCCTCACGCCTGGCCCTCCTCGCAGCGCGGGGGGCACCGGGGTGCTGCTGAATGTGGACCGCGTGGCTGAGCAGCTGGAGGAGTTGGGCTACCCGGCCATCCAGGTGCGAGGCCTGGCCGACTCCGGCTGGTTCCTGGACAGCAAGCAGTATCGCCAGACGGACTGCGTCGATACCATCACGTGCGCGCCCACGGAGGCCATCCGCCGCGGCATCAGGTGCTCCAGCCCGCAGGGCCCGTCCCGGAGCTGCAGCTCTGCCCCAAAAGGGCCTGGGTGGAGCTGCGTTTGTGGGTGGGAAGCTCCGGGGGGCGAGGCCCGTGGCAGCCTAACTTGCAGCTGTGGCTCCAGGTACTGGAACGGGGTGGTCCCAGAGCGCTGCCGCCGCCAGTTCCAGGAGGGCGAGGAGTGGAACTGCTTCTTCGGCTACAAGATATACCCGACTCTGCGCTGTGAGTGGGCGGTGGGGTGGAGCAGCGGGGCAGCTTCTGAAAATCCAGCGTGGACTCTAGCCCCTCGGGCTGGACTTGGAGACCACTGCCCTGGTCCAGGGAGGAGACCGGCTTTGTGCCAGGGGGCCTTGTCGCCTCGGTGTGCCTGGGACTTGCCTGCCCTCAGCACTCACAGCCTCCAATCCCAGGCAAACCAGGACTGGCGGTCACCCTGTCTACACCCGTGGCTAGGGACATGCTTTGGAGCTAATCCCCGAGCTGCCCCGAGCTGCTGCAGGGCCCTGGGCCAGTTTCTCCTTATCCCCTCACTCTGAGGAGTGGTGAGGTTGTATGCGAGTGAATCATCAGCAAATTTTAGTGAAAGTGGAGTTGCTGAGAAGCAGGCCAAGGTCATAGAGGAGTTAGCAAGAGCCCTTTTTCAAGGAAAGGTGGTTTATTTATCTGTTTAGTTATGAACCTATGGATTATAAAAAGGCTGGTTTGAAAGAAGGAAGCCACATTCTTAGGGACTGGTGACTGGCACCCCTGGGGAGCATCCAGCCAAGCCTAGCGGCCTGTGAGCCTCAGCAGCACTGAAGGGGACCTGGTGGTGCTGAGCTCGGAGCCTGGGGTGGGGGGCAGGAGCAGGGGTCGTGGAGAGGCCGAACTGAGCCCTGCTGCCTGCAGGCCCCGTGTTCGTGGTGCAGTGGCTGTTTGATGAGGCCCAGCTGACTGTGGGCAACGTGCACCTCTCAGGGCAGCCGGTGCAGGAGGGCCAGCGGCTGTACATCGAGAATCTCGGCCGCGAGGTGCGCCACACGCTCAAGGACGTGCCGTGAGTGCCTGGGCCCCGGGAGCCCCTCTGGGCAGCTCACTCTTGATTTAAAAATAGAGGTTCTAGGCCGGGTGCAGGGGGGCTCACGCCTGTAATCCCAGCACTTTAGGAGGCCCATGTGGGCGGATCACCTGAGGTCAGGAGCATGAGACCAGCCTGGCCGACGTGGCGAAATCCCATCTCCACAAAATATACAAAACTCAGCCGGGCATGGTGGTGTGCACCTGTAATCCCAGCTACTTGGGAGGCTGAGGCAGGAGACTCACTTGAACTGGGAGGTGAAGGTTACAGTGAGCCAAGATGGCACCACTGCACTCCAGCCTGGCTCCGTCTCAAAAATATATATAGAGAGAAAAACGTCTTGGGCCTGGCACGGTGGCTCATGCCTATAATGTCAGCACTTTGGGAGGCCTGGGCAGCCGGATTGCTGGAGGCCAGAAGTTCAAGACCAGCCTGGGCAACATAGTGAAACCCCGTCCCTACAAAAAATACAAAAATGAGCCAGGCATGGTGGCGGCATCTGTAATCCCAGCTACTCGGGAGGCTGAGGTAGTAGGATCCCTTGAGCCCAGGAGTTCAAGATTACAGTGAGCTAACCTTCCCTGTGGGAGGCAAGCAAGCTTCAGTTGTGGTACTACACTCCAGCCAGGGCGACAGAACCAGACCGCCATTCAAAATAAAATAAAAATAGGGTTCTGGATGGTGGCGTATTTCCCTGTCTAGGACAGCCTCCTGCCCCCGCCTGGAAGAGGTGGACTCTGAGGAGGGATTTGTGGCACAAAGGGATAAGGGTCAGCTGGGAGCTGGCTGACTCCAGGGGAGACTTGGGCCAGAGGAGCAGCTGGCAGCCAAAGCAACAGGAAAGGGCGATGGCCAGGCCGGGGACAGCTCTAGGAGAGGGAGGTGGGAAAGGGACTGAGGGGTTGGGGAGCTCACGAGCTACTCTCTCTTCTCCAACAGGGCCAGCTTTGCCCCTGCCTGCCTTTCCCATGAGATCATCATCCGGAGGTCAGTGTCCCTGGGCTCCGGGCAGCTGGCGTCCGTGACATCAGCTTCAAAGGTCCACAGGCTCCCCAACTGCACTTGGCCTCCCATGGGCCTCTTCTTGGCTCTGTGTATGGGATTTCCTTCTAGGGCTGCCAGAGTCACTTGTAGCAACATCTGTATGGCAAGAATTAAGACTCAGCCCCGCCACGGCCGAGCAGTGGCTCACGCCTGTAATCCCAGCTACTCGGGAGGCTGAGGTGGGAGGATCACTTGAACTCAGGAGGTTGAGACTGCAGTGAGTAGTGATCACACCACTGTATTCTACCCTGAGAGGCAGAGGGAGACCTTGTCTTAAAGAAAAAACCAAGCCGGGTGCAATGACTCACGCCTGTAATCCCAGCACTGTAGGAGGCCAAGGTGGGCAGATCACCTGAGGTCAGGAGTTTGAGACCAGCCTGGCCAACATGGTAAAATCCTGTCTCTACTAAAAATACAAAAATTAGCCAGGCACAGTGGCATGTGCCTATAATCCCAGCTACTCGGGAGGCTGAGGCAGGAGAATCGCTAGAACCCGGGAGGCAGAGGTTGCGGTGAGCCAAGATTACACCACTGCACTCCAGCTTGGTCTCAAAAAGAAAACAGCCGCCTGGGTGGTAATACCACTGCCCATGTGACCCCAACCCGGTTTTCCTCCGCAGCCACTGGACGGATGTCCAGGTGAAGGGGATCTCACTGCCCCGAGCACTGCACTGCTGGGATAGGAGCCTCCATGACAGCCACAAAGCCAGCAAGACACCCCTAAAGGGCTGCCCCGTCCACCTGGTGGACAGCTGCCCCTGGCCTCACTGCAACCCCTCGTGTCCCACTGTCCGGGACCAGTTCACGGGGCAAGAGATGAACGTGGCCCAGTTCCTCATGCACATGGGCTTTGACGTGCAGACGGTGGCCCAGCAGCAGGGACTGGAGCCAAGCGAGCTGCTGGGGATGCTGAGCACTGGAAGCTAGGTGGACTGTCTGGAGGAGGAGCCAGCACTGAGGGGCAAGGCCACCCACTGCCCAGTGCCACCTCACCGCCCACCAGCAGGCCCTCCTCTCTTCAGGACAGGGCCCCAGGCGTCCCCCTGCCTGGGTCTGCCCACCGGCCTCCCGGCCCCGGCTTTGCTTGCCCCTCTCCCAAGGCCTGTAAAAGGCCCAGCCAGAGATGGGGAATGTGCTGTCATCCCCAGCTGTGGCCGGAGGGCCCTTGCCGATGAGGGGGGCCAGAAGAAAAGCGCTGGATTCCTCAGCCCACCAGCTCAGACAGCCCCCACCCGGCCCCACCCATCAAGCCCTTTTATATTATTTTATAAAATGACTTTTTTATTACTTTAATTTTTAAAAAAAGGAACGATCAAGAAATATATGATGAAAGATATTGTTTTGTAACATTTTTTAAATGATGAAAAAAAGACAAAAAAGCACCTCACCCTGCTGACGTGTTTATTTGAATGGGCAGTTCCACCTGCTTCACACCTCCTCTCCGGGACCCCAGGGCGGCAGGAAGATACAGGGAGGGGCCATGGGAACTCTCCAACTCTGACTTTTTCTTCATGCGCAGACTCGGAGCAGTGTCTTCTGGAGGGGCCCTGCTTCCCTTCAACCCTTCATCAGATGGTACTTCCCAGGGCGGATGGTACCAGCTGCGTATCTTATTTATTTTAGAGGCACGATCTCATTGTGTTGCCCAGGCTGGTGTGCAGTGGCACAATCATAGCTCACTGCAGCCTCCTGGGCTTAAGCAATTCTGCCGCTTCAGCCTCCTGAATAGCTGGGACTACAGGCACCCACCACCACACCTGGCTGATATTTTAATTTTTTGTAGAGATGGAGTCTCCCTATGTTGCCCAGGCTGGTCTTGAACTCTGGGCTCAAGCAATCCTCCCCCCTCAGCCTCCCAAAGTGTTGGGATTATTGGCATGAGCCCCTGAACTTGGCCCCTTTTTATTTGTTTTTTATTGGGAAGAAATTCGCAAAGCATAAGATGAGCCATTTCCAAGTGAGCGACTCAGCAGCATTTGTCGCACTGAGTGCTCTGCAACCCCTGGTTCTCTCTAGTTTCAATTTTTTTTTTTTTCCTTTGTGAGAGAGAGTCTTACTCTGTCTCCCAGGCAGAAGTGCAATGGCACAACCTTGGCTCACTGCAACCTCCGCCTCCTGGGTTTAAGCGATTCTCTTCCCTCAGCCTCCGTGGATGACAGCCACGTGCCACCACGCCTGGCTAATTTTTGTTTTTTTAGTAGAGACAGGGTTTCACCATATTGGCCAAGCTGGTCTTGAACTCCTGACCTCAGGTGATCTGCCTGCCTTGACCTCCCAAAGTGCTGGGATTACAGGCGTGAGCCACCATGCCCGGCCCCTAGTTTCAAAACTCTTAACCAACCCAGAACACTTCCTACACAGCTGACAATTCCTTAAATGTTTGCAGTTTATTTCTGCTAGGTCATTCGTGCACATGGTTCAAAATTCAAAAGATGCAGAGGGTGAGAATGCCCATTTCCCACCCAGCTCCAGGCTCCCTAGCTCTGCTTCCAAGGATGAACAGGGTTATCTTGTGGATATTTCCAGAGATCATTTTATGAAAATTCCAGTAAACACATGCACACATGTACATGCATTTTCTTTTTTTTTTTGAGACGGAGTCTCGCTCTGTCGACCAGGCTGGAGTGCTGTGGTGCAATCTCAGCTCAGTGCAACCTCCACCCCCAGGGTTCAAGTGATTCGCCTGCCTCAGCCTCCTGAGCAGCTTAGGACTACAGGCACATGCCACCATGTCCGGCTAATTTTTTTGTATTTTTAGTAGAGATGGGGTTTCACCATGCTAGCCAGGATGGTCTCGATCTCCTGACCTCATGATCTGCCCTCCTCAGCCTCCCAAAGTGCTGGGATTACAGGCATAAGCCACCGCTCCCAGCCACATTTTTTTCTTTTACACAGATGGCTACACACCACACATTGTCGTCTCCTCTTGACACTGTATCTTGGGGTGCAGGGTGAGCTGCTGCAGGTGTGACAGTTGCGGGCCTGCAGAGGGCTCTGCTGCACACTCAGATGCAAAGCGTGCACATGCACCTCCTGGTGTGGTCACCGCTTTGCATGTGGGTAAGTATGTCTGTGGGCTAAACCTCAGACATGGGATTCCTGGGGCAAAAACATGAAGCTCTAGCCTGTAATCCCAGCACTTTGGGAGGCTAGGGAGAGACAATAGCGTCAGCCTAGGAGTTTTAGACCAGCCTGGGCAACATAGGGAGACCCCTGTCTCTTAAAAAAAAAAATTAGAACATTAGCTGAGTGTGGTGAGGCACACCTCTGGTCCCAGCTACTCAAGACTGAGGTGGGAAGATCACTTAAGCCTGGGAAGTCACAGCTGCAGTGAGCAGTGATTATGCCACTACTCCAGCCTGAGTGACAGAGGAAGACTGTCTCTCAAATAAATAAATAAAAATGAGCGAATAGGCTCAGCACGATGGCTCACGCCTATAATCCTAGCACTTTCGGAGGCTGAGGTGGGTGGATCACTTGAGGTCAGAAGTTCAAGAGCAACCTGGCAAACATGGTGAAACGCTGTCTCTACTGAAAATCCAAGAATTAGCCGGGCATGGTGGTGCACACCTGTAACACACACATACACACACACACACACCCCTACCTGTAGTTTTAATAATACCAAGGTGACACCAATGCCAATTTTGGGCACTGTTGTGGGTGGAGCTTTCTGAACAAATTGTCATGTGATCCCCTAGTAGCCCTAGTAGGTGGGTTTCATTATAAACTCCAGTTTATAGGCCGGGCACGGTGGCTCACACCTGTAATCCCAACACTTTGGGAGGCCAAGGTGGGCAGATCACTTGAGGCCAGGAATTTGAGACCACCAGCCTAGGCAACATGATGAAAAACTGACTCTACTAAAAATACAAAAAATAAAATAAGCTGGGCGTGGTGGCAGCATGTGTAGTCCCAGCTACATGGGAGGCGTGGTGTCTCACGCCTGTAATCCAAGCACTTTGGAGGCCAAGGCAGGCGG
The DNA here is from genome assembly GCA_004027835.1 of Alouatta palliata. Classification (NCBI taxonomy): domain Eukaryota; kingdom Metazoa; phylum Chordata; class Mammalia; order Primates; family Atelidae; genus Alouatta; species Alouatta palliata. The sequence goes on along the minus strand of PVKV010019686.1, from coordinate 13,078 downwards.
ATCACCTGACGTCGGGAGTTCAAGACCAGCCTGACCAACATGGTGAAACCCCGTCTTTTAAAATAAAAAAAAAAAGAATCGCTTGTTGTCCAGCCTGGGCAACAGAGCAAGATCCTGACTCAAAAAATAAAATAAACTCCCGTTTACAAAGAACCAGGCCCAGAGAGGCAATGTGACCGTAGGGTCAGAGGAGGACACTGGGGCTGGGTCAGCATGAGATGCACACCCACCCTCCAGCCACAGCTCCATTCCCACACGGCCAGGACTGTGAAGTTCCTGTGCCCTGGGATGCGTGTCCTGGGGTCTGATCCTCTGTGCCAATGAATCAGGGCTGCCCTGGTCCCGAGAATCCCCAAGCAGGACTGGTGCCCGTGGGTGGGTGTCTGCCATCCCTGGCAGAGCCAAGTGGCCTGTCTGTGATCCCCCTGTAGGGCACTTCTCTGTGGTCTCCGGTGGGAATCCATGGAGTCCCAGCAGTCAAGGGAGTCAGGGAGACCAAGGGCTGAAGGTGAGAGAAGGGGTCCATGGGGATCTGCCGGCCTCATCCTTAAAGCCTCCAGAGCAAGACCTCCAGGCAGGTCCTCAGACCGGACTCCCTACAAGGACAGAGCTTGAGAGGGAGAGGGGTTCTGGGGACCTGAAAGGGGCCTGGATGTCACTCTGTCTGGGGAGGCTCTGCTGGGTGGGCAGGGCCTGTGGTGCTGTCAGAGCTGGGGAAGCACATCCATGGTGCTCCCTGCAGCCTGGTTCTTCCTTGAGTGCTGCAGTCCAGCAGGCGTGAAGCTTGCTCCTCTGAGGTGGCTGAAAGGGACCTGAGGGCATTGGTGGTGTGTGTCTGGGGGCACCAGGCTCTAACATGACACTTGGGAGTTGGGCCCAAAGGGATTGAATCAGTGAATAAACCCTTTCTTCCCATGTTTGTGGCAAAAGCAGAAAGAGGCACAGCTCACCTAGTAGTCAATCGGTCCATCAGTGCCATGCTTTCCTGCAGGACCTGGGACAAAACGAGCCCTAGAACATGAAGAGGACACTGGCCTGTAGCCCCACAGTGATGGGGACGCACTGGGATGACCCCACGCTGTCCACGCTGACTTAACTTTCCAGGAGGGTTGGTGCCTTTCATTCTCTGGAGCAAAAACACTCAGGACATTCACCCAATACAGTGCCCTGTTCTTTCCAGCAGTGACGGCCAAAGCAGGGAACTTCCGCTGTGTGACAACATCTATTCCAAATTTAAACTCTGTACTTAAAAAAAGTCGCGGTGGCTTACAACTGTCATCCAGCACTCTGGGAGGCCAAGGTGGGTGGATCACCTGAGGTCAGGAATTCGAGACCAACCTGACCAACATGGAGAAACCCCATCTCTACTAAAAGTACAAAATTAGCCAGGTGTGGTGGCAGGTGCCTGTAATCCCAGCTACTCGGGAGGCTGAGGCAGGAGAATCACTTGAACCCAGGAGGCAGAGGTGGCAGTGAGCCAAGATCATGCCATTGCACTCCAGCCTGGGCAACAAGAGCAAAACTCCATCTCAAAGAGAAAAAAAAAAAGCTACTGTATTCCAGCCTGAGCAACAGAGCAAGACCCCATCTTCAATAAGGAAATAAAAAATAAAAATATCTGTTGGCCGGGCACGGTGGCTCACGCCTATAATCCCAGCACTTTGGGAGGCCAAGGCGGGTGGATCACGAGGTCAAAAGATCGAGACCATCCTGGTCAACATGGTGAAACTCTGTCTCTAGTAAAAATACAAAAATTAGCTGGGCATGGTGGCGCACACCTGTAGCCCCAGCTACTCGGGAGGCTGAGGCAGGAGAATTGCTTGAACCCAGAAGGCGGAGGTTGCCGTGAGCCGAAATCACGCCATTGTACTCCAGTCTGGGTAACAAGAGTGAAACTCCGTCTCAAAAAATATATATATATTTGTTAATATTTGTGAATATATATCCAAGTAGCAACAAGTGTGCCTGGCCCCCATATCTTGGTCCCTGATGCCATTCCCCATCACAAGGAACCAGGGTCCTGGGAGACATGGCTAGCTGTAGGGCTGGGCGGGTGTCTGAGACAGGAAAAAAAATCAGTGTTTTTCCAGCTGTCACACACTCAACAGTCAACATCCAACACAAAATACTGGTAAGGTCACCAAAATGTGTGTGGGGATTTTCCCCAAACACCAAGAGAGTGTCCAGTGGCCACTAGCTAGGCATCCTCCAATTCTGTTCCATTCTGACACTTTCTCCCTGGAGATGGTATCAGATCCTGCAGGCTAAGGCCTCAGTCTCCTGGGTGACTGGGACTACAGGCGTGAGCCACCATACTTGGCTAATTTTTATATTTTTAGTAGAGATGGGTTTCACCACGTTGGTCAGGCTGGTCTCAGACTCCTGACTTTGTGATCCTCCTGCCTCGGCCTCCCAAAGTTCTGGGATTACAGGCATGAGCCACTGCATCCAGCCTATTTACTGATTTATTTTCTGAGATGGGGTGTCACTGTGTTGCCCAGGCTGGAGTGTGATGACATAATCACAGTTTACTGTAGCCTCAGCCTCCTGGGTTCAAGCAATCCTCCCACCTCGACCTCCCAAGTAGCTGGGACCACAGATGTGCACCACCACTCCCAACTAATTTTTTTTTTTTTTTTTTTTGCTGTTGTTGTTGGTTTTTTTGTTTGTCTGTTTGTTTTGAGATGCAGTCTCACTGTCACACAGGCTGGACTGCAGTGGTACAATCTTGGCTCACTGCAACCTCGGTCTTCTGGGTTCAACCGGTCCTCCTACCTCAGCCTCCCCAATAGCTGGGATTACAGGGGTGCACCACCACACCCAGCTCATTTCTTTTCTTGTATTTTTAATAGAGACAGCGTTTCACCATGTTGGTAAGGCTGGTCTCAAACTCCTGACCTTATGATCTACCTGCGTTGGCCTCCCAAAGTGCTGGGATAACAGGTGTGACCTACCATACCCAGCCAATTTTTGTATTTTTTGTAGAGATGGGGTCTCACTATGTTACCCAGGCTGGTCTGGAATTCCTGAGCTCAGGCGGTCAGGTGATCAGACTGCCTAAGCCTCCCAAAGTGCTGGGATGACAGATGTGAGCCACTGTGCCCGGCCAACACTTTACTTATGTTTCCCTATTTATTAGGACACAGATGAACAGCAGATGGAAGCAGTGTACAGGGCTTGGAGCTTCCACACCCTCTCCGGGAACCTCTGAGCATTCTGCCAGCTGAAACTTCCTAAACCCTGTCCTTTTGGGTTTTATGGAGGCTTCATTATGTAGGCATGACTGATTACATCATTGGTCACTGGTGATCAGCTCAGCCCTCAGCCCCTGTCCCTCCTGGAGGCGGCAAGTGGGGCTCAAAGCTCTGCTCCTCTGATCACACAGTGGTTGCCACCAGCCTCAACCCCAAGGCTGTCCAGGTGCCCACCAGGAGTCACCTCATTAGAACAAAAGATGTCACCCAGGAAATTCCAGGGAATTGGGAGCCCCATGTCAGATGCTCCTATCAGTCAGGAGATTATAAAGGTTTTAGGAGCTCTACGTCAGGAACCGGGTCAAAGACCAAATACTAGAATAAAAGACTCCTCCTGCCTCTGTCTGCAAGGGTGGTAGAAGCTCTGTCTCAGAAACTCAGGGCAGAGATTTAGTATGCATTTCTTATTATATCACAGTATCACAGTCAGGAAATACACAGGTTGAACCTGGAATATTTTGTAGTGCCCAAAAGTAAGGAAATGCTTACACACACACACACACACACACACACACACACACACACACACACACACTGATGGAAATGGGGGAGGAGCATGGCCGACTGCAAGATCCCCTGTAACTCTGAATTATAATCCAAAGTATAAACACCCAGCTGGGCACGGTGGCTCACACCTGTAATCTCAGCACTTCAGAAGGCTGAGACAGGCAGATCCGGATTTGTACTAAAAATACAAATATTAGCTGGGTGTGGTGGCAAGTGCCTGTAAGCCTAGCTACTCGGGAGGCTGAGGCAGGAGAATCGCTTGGACCCGGGAGGTGGAGGTTGCAGCTGAGATCGGGCCACTGCACTACAGCCTGGGTGACAGAGCGAGACTCTGTCTAAAAAAAAACAGGCCGGACATGGTACCTCACCCTTGTCATCCCAGCACTTTGGGAGGCCGAGGTGGGTGGATCGTTTGAGTCTAGGGATTTGAGACCAGCCTGGTCAAAGTTGTGAAACCCTGGCTCTTAAAAATACAAAAAAATTGGCCAGGCACAGTGTCTCACGCCTGTAATCTCAGCACTTTGGGAGGCTGAGGAGGGCAGATCGCCTGAGGTAAGGAGTTTGAGACCATCCTGGCCAACATAGTAAAACCTCGTGTCTAATAAAAATACAAAAATTAGCAGGGCATGGTGGCGAATGCCTCTAATCCCAGCTAGTCTGGAGGCTGAGGCAGAAGAATCACCGGAACCTGGGAGGCGGAGGTTGCAGTGAGCCGAGATTGCACCACTGCACTCCAGCCTGGCGATAGAGCCAGACTCTCTCAAAAAAAAAGACCAGGCTCAGTGGCTCACACCCGTAATCCCAGCACTTGGGGAGGCCGAAGCAGGTGGATCATGAAGTCATAAGTTCAAGACCAGCCTGGTCAAGATGGTGAAACCCCATCTTTACTAAAAATACAAAAATTAGCTGGGCACAGTGGCAGGTGCCTGTAATCCCAGCTACTCAGGAGGCTGAGGCAGGAGAATTGCTTGAACGTGGGTGGCAGAGGTTGCAGTGATCTGAGATTGGGCCACTGCACTCCAGCCTGGGCAACAGAGACTCCGTCTCAAAAAAAAACAAGTGTGGCTATGCACAGTGACTCACGCCTATAATCCCAGCACTTTGGGAGGTTGAGGTGGGTGGATTACCTGAGATCAGGAGTTCTAGACCAGCCTGGCAAACATGGCAAAACCAACCATCTATACTAAAAATACAAAAATTAGCTGGGCGTGGTGGCAGGCACCTGCAATCCCAGCTATTCCTCTAGGAGTTTTAGACCAGCTTGGGCAACATGGTGAAACTGTCTCTACAAAAAATACAAAGAATTAGTCAGACATGGTGGCACACGCCTATGGTCCTAGCTACTTGGGAGGCTGAGGTGGCAGGATTGCTTGAACCTGGGAGGCAGAGGTTGCAGGGAACTGAGATCTCATCATTGCATTCTAGCCCGAGCAACAGAGCAAGACCCTCTCTCAAATAAAATAAAATAAAATAATAAAATTTTTTTAAAAAGTGACCGGGTGTGGTGGCTCACACCTGTAATCCCAGCACTTTGGGAGGCCACAGTGAGCGGATCAGTTGAGGTCAGGAGTTTGAGATCAGCCTGGACAACATGGCAACCCATCTCTACTAAAAATACAAAAGTTAGCCAGGCATGATGGCAGGCGACTGTAGTCCCAGCTACTGGGGAGGCTGAGGCAGAAGAGAATCACTTGAACCTGCTAGACAGAGGTTGCAATGAGCCAAGATCGCGCCACTACACTTCAGCCTGGGCGACAGAGCGAGACTCCATCTCAAAAAAATAGTGGAGGCCGGGTGTGGTGGTTGGCTCATGCCTGTAATCCCAGACATGCTCGAGGTTGAGGTGGCAGGATTGCTTGAGGCCAGGAGATAGAGACCAGCCTGGGTAACATAGAGAGACCCTATCTCTACAAAACATACAAATATTAGCCAGGAGTGGTGACTTGAAACTATAGTCTCACCTACTGAGGAGTCCAAGGTGGGAGGATGGCTTAAGGGCAGGAGTTCAAGGTTGCAGTGAGTGGTGATTGTACCACTGTACTCCAGCCTGGGTGACAGAGTGAGACTCTCTCTCAAAAAAATAAAAGTGGAGACTATTTGAGAACACAGCCCCCTGCATGACAGCCACATGCAATACATAATCCCTAATCAGAGCTTCATGAAAAAATTTTAAAAGCTGTAACATGTATTTCAAGGACAGGTGGGAAAAACTGAATATAAACAGTGTATTGTATTGTGATCATTCTTAAATTTCTGGAATGTGTCAGTGTGCTGAGGTTCTCTGGAGGAATAGCCTTGTTCTTTTCTCCTTTTTTTTTTTTTTTTTTTTTTTTTTTTTGAGAAGGAGTGTCTTTCACCCAGGCTGGAGTGCAATGGCAAGATCTCAGTTCATTGCAGCCTCCGCCTCCCGGGTTCAAGAGATTCTTCCCGTCTCAGCCTCCTAAATAGCTTGGATTACAGGCTCCTGCCACCACGCCCAGCTAGTATTTGTATTTTTTGTAGAGATGGAGGCTCACCATGTTGGCCAGGCTGGTCTTGAACTCCTGACCTCAGGTGATCCGCCTCCCTTGGCCTCCCAAAGTCCTGGGATCACAGGCGTGAGCCATTGTGCCTGGCCAGCCTTGTTCTTAGGAAGACCGGGTCTGTGGAATCTAGGGTTGCATTGTCATATTTGCAAGATTAATTAATTAAGTAATTAATGAGGTGTCTCGGGGGAGAGAGAGCTCAGACATGACAAAATCTCAATGAGTTCTGAATCTAGGTGAAGGATATATGAATGTTTGTTGTGCTATTTTGCAGCCCTTCTGGGGATTTGTTTTTTCTAACTAAAAAGTTCAGGAAATACTTACAAGGATATACTGGACCATGTTCAAAGTGGTTGAATCCAGATAATGGAATTACAGGCAAATTTTCTTTCTCTTTTCCTGTATTGATTGAGCCAGAGCATGTATGAAATTTAATAAGAAATCTTTTTTTTTCCTTTTCAAAAACATTTCCTATTTTAGCTTAAAAATGGAAGAGTTGGGGCTGGGCGCGGTGGCTCACGCCTGTAATCCTAGCACTTTGGGAGGCCGAGGTGGGTGAATCACCTGAGGTCAGGAGTTCAAGACCAACCTGGCCATCATGGTGACACCCCATCTTAAAAAAAAAAAAAAAAATGGGCCGGGCGCAGTGGCTCACGCCTGTAATCCCAGCACTTTGGGAGGCCGAGGCGGGCCGATCACGAGGTCGAGAGATCGAGACCATCCTGGCCAACATGGTGAAACCCCGTCTCTACTAAAAATACAAAAAAATTATCTGAGCGTGGTGGCGCGCACCTGTAGTCCCAGCTACTCGGGAGGCTAAGGCAGGAGAATTGCTTGAACCCGGGCGGCGGAGGTTGCAGTGAGCCGAAGTCGCGCCACTGCACTCCAGCCTGGCGCCTGGTGACAGAGTGAGACTTTGTCTCAAAAAAAAAAAAAAAAAAAAAAAAAAATGGAAGAGTTGGGAGTGATTGCAGGTGGTTAAATAAATAAATAAAAAGGCTGAGACAGGAGGATCACTTGAGTCTGGGAGGTCAAGGCTGCAGTGAGCCATGATCTCATCACTGCACTCTAGCCTCGGTGACAGAGCTAGACCCTGTCTCAAAAACAAAAGGTTGGGGGCCAGGTCCAGTGGCTCATGCCTATAATCCCAGCACTTTGGGAGGCTGAGGCAGGAGGATCACTACGTCAAGATATCAAGGCCAGCCTGGCCAACATGGTGAAACCCCATCTCCATTAAAAATACAAAAGTTAGCTGGGCGTGGTGGCAGGCACTGTAATCCCAGCTACTCAGGAAGCTGAGGCAGGAGAATCTCTTGAATCTGGAAGGCAGAGGTTACAGTGAGCCAAGATTGCACCACTGCACTCCAGCCTGGGCAAAAGAGTGAGACTGTCTCAAAAAAAAGGAGAGTTGAGTGTTTTTCTAGGTGTTTAATGTGAAGGACAAGTGAAGAGCTCTGAATCGATCCCTGCAGATAAGAACTAACAGTCAAATGTCTCTGCTCCAGGCAAGCCAGGAACAAGATGGAATGAGGGTAGGGAGGGGGGCCCTTGAGGAGTAGAAGCCAGGGTCTCCATGCTCTGCTACCCCCACCGCCGCAGCCCGCGCAGGCTCTGAACAATACTGCTGTCCGGAAGGGGTGGGGTAAATGTTGGGGAAAATCCCCAGCAGCCCGGGATCCCTAGCTGCCGCCTTCCTGCCTCCTGTGCCCCTCCCCAGTGCTGCTGGCCCTGGAGGCTGTTGGAACTGGGGTTACCCCGTAGGGCCCCTCATGTTCTCTTCCCCCCTCCATCTCCCTCCCCTCCCCCACAAGCGTGCAACCAGCTGACCAGACTGACAGATGCAGGTGCGTGGAAGGCAGGAGGCGGGAGGCAGGGAGGCGGAGGTGGGGTGACGCCAGCAGCCTATGGGTTAATGGTCCTGGCAGGGGCTCCACAGGGGACCAGGGGTCAAATGTCTAAGATGGGGACAGGCACGTGGGCTGCTATTCTGGGGCTCTGATCACGGCTGTCTATTTATAGGGCTGGGGGGCCGTCTCACATAGGCAGCAGAGAGGCTGCCCTGCTGCAATGTCACCGTCCTCACCGCCTCTGCAGGCTGCGGGCACCTACCACTACCGCAAGGGACTGAGGGGCCTTGGCCCAGCACGGACCCCAGGGCCTTGGGGCACTGTGTGAGCTGGTAACGTGGCTGCCCACATGGGCAGCAACATGGAGCCCCCTGAGGGTGCGTACCTGCACCTGGGCGCCGTGACGTCCCCTGTGGGCACGGCCCGCGTGCTGCAGCTGGCCTTTGGCTGCACCACTTTCAGCCTGGTGGCCCACCGGGGTGGCTTCGCGGGCGTCCAGGGCACCTTCTGCATGGCTGCCTGGGGCTTCTGCTTCGCTGTCTCTGCACTGGTGGTGGCCTGCGAGTTCACAAAGCTCCATGGCTGCCTCCGGCTCTCCTGGGGCAACTTCACGGCTGCCTTCGCCATGCTGGCCACCCTGCTGTGCGCCACAGCTGCAGTCCTGTATCCGCTGTACTTCGCCCAGTGGGAGTGCCCACCCAAGCCCGCCGGCTGTGCTGCCAGGGACTTCCGCCTGGCAGCCAGTGTCTTTGCCGGACTCCTCTTCCTGTCTTACGCTGTGGAGGTGGCCCTGACGCGGGCTCGGCCCGGTCAGGTGACCAGCTACATGGCCACCATGTCGGGTCTGCTTAAGATCGTCCAGGCCTTTGTGGCCTGCATCATCTTTGGGGCGCTGGTCCACGACAGCCGCTACAGGCACTACGTGGCCACCCAGTGGTGCGTGGCCGTCTACAGCCTTTGTTTCCTGGCCACGGTGGCCGTGGTGGTCCTGAGTGTGATGGGCCACATGGGGGGCCTGGGCTGCCCCTTTGACCGGCTGGTGGTGGTGTACACCTTCCTGGCTGTGCTCCTGTACCTCAGCGCTGCCGTGATCTGGCCAGTCTTCTGTTTCGATCCCAAGTACGGCGAGCCTGGACGGCCCCCTGACTGCGCTCGGGGCAGCTGTCCCTGGGACAGCCAGCTGGTGGTGGCCATTTTCACCTACATCAACCTGCTCCTGTACATCATCGACCTTGCCTACTCCCAGAGGATTCGCTTCGTGCCCAGCCTGTAGCCCACAGCAGCAGCTGCCCACCTCCACTCTCTGGCCAGCAACTCCACGCCCCTTGAGGGGGACTCAGGTGAACCAAGGTGTCAAGTAGTGAGCAGAAGGGAAGCCAAGAGCTCAGGGTAGATAGATGAAGTGCATTGGGAGAGGTCGCTTCCCAACTTCCAGGGTGGGCTCACAGAGGGACGGAGGGACAGGGGCAAGGGCAGAGGCCCAGAGCAGAGGCAAGGAGAGCCTCCCCTCGGCCAATCCCCAGCTCGCTCTCTCACCACTTCCCAGCACTCCTGGAGCTCAGTGCTGGTCACTTCAACACAGGGAAAACCTTAAAGCAGCTGCTGTTGTGACCCATTCTGCAGCGGGGGACACTAGGCTGGAAGGATTTGCGAGGCACCCAGTACCTCCGGTAGTGTCTGGAGACCACACTCAGGCTGGCTAAGGCAAGCTGAAAAAGGAATGATTTCCAGAGACAAGCCCAGGAGAGCACCTGGGCCAGGCAAGGGGAGGGAGGGGCATGGGGAGCCAGAACCACCTCCTGGCTCAGAGGGGCAGCTCCCAGAACCCTGGGAGGAGAGGTCTGCTTGGGGGGCTGTGCCAGCTCACAGACAAGGAGCCAGAAATCTGGACCAGCCTCTCCCACTCAACTTTGGGAAGCCTCTGGGCTAGTGGCGACAGCCTTTGGAACCAGAGCTAAGACTGTGCTATGGTGGAACCAGGCTGCCTCCGGTGTCCACAGGCTGGAGGTGGCGCAGGTAGCCTGGAAGAGCCTGCAGAAGCTGATGGCACCAAGTGACCGTGTGCGGAGAAGAGACGGTTCTGCCCCAGCCACAGAGCCCCACCCAGACACCCACCATCGGCTGTGGTGAAGCAGCTTCAGCTGTGGCCCGGTGGGCACCTGTGGCACTGGGAGGGAGCCCAGCTGAGGGTGGCCGCTGGACAGAGTCTGGGCACTGCTTGCCTCTGCTCAAGGGTCCAGTTGCCAGACACTCCTGACACCAGGGCTGTTACCCTCCACGCTCCAGCTAGTTTCTCCTGCACAGAAGCCCAGCCCAGCCTGGACCAGTCTGGAGCCGACCCACTGGCCACCCCTGAGCCCAAGCCAGATGGGTGGTGGCACCACAGCCCCTCAGCCCATTGACTAGGCCCCGACGTCCTTGAGCAGGAAATAAATGCTGATGTTTAGACACACCCTGCCTCTGGCCCAGCAGTCTCTTCCGAGGGGGCCATAGGCACCTGCCGCTCCTGGTGATCCCTCTCAGCATGCTCTAGGGAAAGGCAGAAGAAGAAAGTGGCCCTGGGTGTGTCCCAGGATTGTGGTGCAAGGCAGGCTGGGCTCCTGAGGGTCTGAGCAGCCTCCTGGGGATGGGGCAGGCAGTGTCCTCTGCCTCAGAAGGGTGACAGGCCAGTCTGGCTCAGACGGCCTGTGGCTCATGCCCATCTCTCCCAGAGGCCCTCAGTGCTCACCTCCTTCCCCCCACACCCATCTGGGCATCTCTGGAGGCCCTGGACATGAAGGTAGACAGGCGCATTGCTGATCCTTTTGGACTGTGGTCCCAATAGTCGCACCTGTGCTGCTGCCAGGATGTGAGGAAGGGCCTCCGTGGGCCGCTGGGGAGGGGCTCGCTCATGTTAGCAACAAACAGGGTCTGACCGAGGTCCTTTACTCAGAGCGGGTGGGTGTTTTGGGCTCAGTGGCAGATCCCAGACAAAGGCAGTCAGCTGTGGGGTCTGTCGCTGGCTGAGGGCAGTGGGGAGGGGGCACAGGGACCACCTACCTCCTGACTCCCGGGGAGACCTGGACAGCAGTCTTGGAGGGGACCCGGCCTCCTTCTCTCCTTTCTTTGCTGGCCAGAATTCTGAAATGAGTTGTCAGCAACTTCCCAGTTTCCTCCCTATCCGGTGGCCTTCTGCCCCCAACACACCACCAACCTATTACCAAATCTCAAAGGTCCTGAGGAAGAGAAAGGAAGGGGAGGGGACCACGGCTGGGCGGCTTGCTTCAGAGTCAGTCCTGTTGACAGTGTATCCTTAGCCCAGAGGGCTGTCCATGTTGAGTTTTGAGTTTTTAGGTAAAAGCATTACTTGCTTTTATCACTTGGTGATGACGTGATTTTGAAACTGGATCTGAAAGCGCCGTGGCAACGCTAGGCTTCATGCCCCAGGTTTGAGCTGTTCATCTGGACAAGCTCCTCCCGTGGCCACCACACAGAGGCCTCCCAGTGTTGGTGGTCACTACGTGTCCACACGGGGGGACCAGGTGGACAGATGATAGCTAGAACACGTGGCCCTGCTGCTGCTGCAGGAGCGTCCCAGGCCTTCTGAAACGACGTGCTTGAACAGCCTGTCATCATCTGAGAAACAGCACGAAAAACATAAGGCAGCTCCAGCCGGGCGTGGTGGCTCACACCCGTAATCCCAGCAGTTCAGGAGGCCGAGGCGGGCAGATCACCTGAGGCTGGGAGTTGAGACCACCCTGACCAACATGGAGAAACCCCGTCTCTACCAAAAATAAAAAGTTAACCGGGTGTGGTGGCACATGCCTGTAATCCCAGCTACTCTGGAGGCTGAGGCAGGAGAACCGCTCCAACCCGGGAGGCGGAGGTTGCGTTGAACTGAGATCGCGCCGCTGCACTGCAGCCTGGACGGCAAGAGGGAAACTCCATCTCAAAACAACAAAAAGAAAACCATAAGGCAACTCCTGTCACTCCTTGGCAGGGGGACGGGCTGTCAGTGATCACTTCTGACTTCACCCTTTAATGCTGTCACCTGCAGGAACTCTGACTATCCAGAGGCCTAAACGAAGGCCCGGCTCGGATGAACTCCCAGCGCGTCCTCAGGGGGAAGTGACTGGAGCTTCACGTTCCCTAAAACCCGGGGCAGGCGAGATGCTCCAGGACAGGGGGATGCTCGGGGCGGCTGGGGCTTGATGGGATCGGCTTCCTGGGTTTGCGGGTGGAGCGCCACCGTGTGCCCAGCGAGAGGAAGCTCAGGTGGTAGTGCCCGGGGCTGAAGTGCAGGCCAGTTTCTTTTTCTTTTTTTTTTTTTGAGACGGAGTCTTGCTGTGTCGCCCAGGCTGGAGTGCAGTGGCCGATGCCAGCTCGCAGCACCCTCCCTGCCCCCCGGGTTCAAGCGATTCTCCTGCCTCAGCCTCTCCAGCAGCTGGGGTCACAGGGGTGAGCCAGCACACCCAGCTAATTCTTTTTTCTGTATTTTTAGTAGAGACGGGGCTTCACCACGTGGACCGGGCTGGTCTCAGACTCCTGACCTCAGGTGATCCGCCGCCTCGGCCTCCCGAAGTGCTGGGATCACAGGCGGGAGCCGCCGCGCCCGGCCGCACGGTGATAGACCTAAAACGCTTCCACTTGGGAAATCACTTTCAGCCCGATCCCCACCACAAAACAAAAGAAAAAACAAAAAGGAAAGAAAACACTGCGCGGCCGGGCTTCTCTAAACTCCACGGCAGAAGGGATCCATTTCCACAGAGCGCCGGCCCTGCGCCCGGGGCCACCAGCTTGACGTGTCCCTGTCCCGGTGGCTCAAGACAAAGCCTTGCCTGGAAAGCCCCTCACGGGCTCCCCTCACACGCGGGCTCCCCTCACACGCGGGCTCCCCTCACACGCGGGCTCCCCTCACACGCGGGCTCCCCTCACACGCGCGCTCCCCTCACACGCGGGCTCCCCT
>PVKV010019685.1:0-41636 GCA_004027835.1 Alouatta palliata | reverse complement strand
TCCCTCCCCAACTCCCCACCCCCTGCTGTCCCTCCCCTTTTTCCCCCCAACAGACCCCAGTGTGAGATGCTCCCCTCCCTGTGTCCATATGTTCTCATTGTTCAACACCCGTCTATGAGTGAGAATATGCGGTGTTTGGTTTTCTGTTCCTGTGTCAGTTTGCTGAGAATGATGGCTTCCAGGTTCATCCATGTCCCTAATATTTGTTTTCTTAAATGTTCATATAATAATTCATATATATTTATGTATATATGTATATATATGTGTATATATATATGTGTGTGTGTATATATATATATATGTGTGTGTGTATATATATATATAGTGTTTCCACATAGCAATACATAAAGAAAAATATTGATTAGGATAAAAATGTCTTGACTCTCAATTGAAAAGTAGGTAAAGGTACATTCAGTAATACAAAACAAAAAAATCCGCACTTACAACTATTCCATGAGGTCATATTTCTAATGGAAATTTAGTATCATCAGTTCAAAATCTTTTTAGAAATAGAGTGTAAATCATACATGAATTAGTGAGGGTTTTCTTGGAGGGACAGAACTAATAGGATAGATGTCTATATAAAGGGCAGTTAAGTATAAACTCACATGATCACAAGGTCCTACAATAGGCTGTCTGCAAGCTGAGGAGAAAGGAGAGCCAGTCTGAGTCCCAAAACTGAACTTGGAGTCCGATGTTAAAGGGCCGGAAGCATCCTGAAGGGGAGAAAGATGTAGCTTGGGAGGCTAGGCCTGTCCCTCCTCCTCACCTTTTTTTTCATGCTTTGTATTTGTTGATGGCTGGTTAGATAGTGCACGCTTGATTAAGGGTGGGTCCGTCTTCTGCAGCCCACTGACTCAAATGTTAATCTTCTTGGCAACACCCTCACAGACACACCTAGGATCAATATTGCATCCTTCAATACAATCAAGTTGACACTCAGCATTAACTATTACAATATGTTAAATAAAACTAGTAACTTTAAAATTATAAAATCTCGTTTATCCTTGTAAATTTTAGGTCTTTAGTTTTAGAAGCATTCAAAAGTCAAAGTTATAAAAAGTTGCCATCATTATAGTGTTACAGTCAAATGTCCAATGATGTACACTTAATTATTTCATTACAAAAATCATGTGCACAGTTCTTACTAGCCTAGAACAGAAAACGAAGACATTATGTGCAAATCAATGGAGATATTCTGTCTCTGAAAGGGACTAGAGTTTTTGGTATTTTTCCTTTTTTAAGAAAAATTTTAATCTTTATTGTAGATTAAGGGGTATACAGGAAAGATTGTTACATGAGTAAACTGTGTGACACTGAGGCTTAGTGTCCCAACAATCCTGTCACCCAGGATACAATCATAGTACCCAACAGGTGACTCTTCAGTCCATGACCCGCCTTTTCCCTCCTCCAGCTACTGATGCCCAGTGTCTGTCCTTCCCATCTTTACAATTATGTATTTTCAATGTTTAGCTCCTACTTGTAAGTGAGAACATGTGGTATTTGGTTTGCTGTTCTTGAGTTAATTTGCTTAGGATAATGGCCCTCAACTCCATTCATGTTGCTGCAAAGGACATGATTTTTTTTCTTTCTTATGGCTGCATGTATTAGTTCATTCTCACACTACTGTAAACATACTATCTGAAACTGGGTAATTTATGTTTTAAAAAGGAGGTTTAATTGACTTACAGTTCTGAATGGCTGGGGAGGCCACAAGAAATTTATAATTATGGCAGAAAGCGAAAGGGAAGCAAGGCACCTCTTACATGGCGGCAGGAGACAGAGAGAGATTGGGCAGAGAAAACTGCTACTCTCTTAAACCATCATATATCATGAGAAAACTCTGTCATGAGAACAGCGTGGGAGAAACTTCCCCTGTAATCCAATCACTTCCCACCAGGTCCCATTCTCAACACTTGGGGATTATAGTTCAACAGGATATTTGAGTGGGAAGACAGAGCCAAACAATATCACTGCATAATATTCCATGATGTATATGTACCATATTTTCTTAATAAAATCCACTGTCGATGGGAACATAGGTTGATTCTATGTCCTTGCTGTTGTGAATAGTGCTGCAATGAACATATAGGTGCATATGTCTTTTTGATAGAATGAATTATTTTTCCTTGGATATATACCTAGTAGTGGGATTGCTGTGTCACATGGTAGTTCTATTTTAAGTTCTTTGGGAAATTTCCAGACTGCTTTTCACAGTTGTTGAACTACTTTGCATTCCCACCAAAAGTGTATAAGCATTGTATTTTCTCCACAGCCTCACCAACATCTGTTGTTTTTGACTTTCTAATAATTGCCATTGAGACTGGTGTGAGATGGTATGAGAAGTGATATTTAGCATATTTTCATGTTTATTGGTTGCCTGTATGTTTCCTTTTGAGAAGTGTTCGTTATTGTACTTTTCCCATTTTTAAATTGGATTATATGATTTTTGCTTGTTGATTTGTTTAAGTTTCTTGCAAATTCTGGATGTTAGTCTTTGTCAGATAAATAGTTTACAATTATTTTCTCCCATTCTATAGGTTGTCTGTTTACTGTCTTGGTAATTTCTTTTTCTGTGCAGATCTTTTGTTTAATTGGATCCTATTTGTCAATTTTTATGTTTGTTGCAGTTGCTTTTGGGCTTAGCCATAAATTCCTTGCCAAAGTCTATGTAGAAAAGGGTATTTTCTAGGTTTTCTTTTAGGATTTTCATAGTTTCAGGTCTTACATTTAAATCTTTAATTCATCATGAGTTAATTTTCACATAGGATGAAATGTAGGGGTCTAGTTTCATAGACCTCATTCAATGGCTGCATATGGCTAGCCATTTATCCCAGAACCATTTATTGAATAGGGAATCCTTTCTCTCATTGCTTATTTTTATTTATTTTGTTGAAGATCAGATGCTTTTAAGTGGGTGGGTTTATTTCTAGATTCTCTATTCTGTTCCACTGGTCGATGGCTCTGTTTTCATACTGTACCATGCTGTTTTGGTTACTGTGGCCTTATAATACAGTTTGAATATAGGAAATGTGATGCCTTTGGCTTTGTGTGTTTTTTTGTTTGTTTGTTTGTTTTGTTTTTGCTTTGGATTACATTGCCTATTCAGGGTCTTTTTTTCTTTTTGTTTTTGTTGTTTTAAATGAACTTTAGAATAGATTTTTCTAATTCTGTGAAAATTCTGTGTTGGTATATTGATAGGGAGAGTGTTTAATCTGTAAATTGCTTTTGGACAGTATGGCCATTTTAACTATACTGATTCTTCCAATCCATAAGCATGGAACATGTT
The DNA here is from genome assembly GCA_004027835.1 of Alouatta palliata. Taxonomy (NCBI): domain Eukaryota; kingdom Metazoa; phylum Chordata; class Mammalia; order Primates; family Atelidae; genus Alouatta; species Alouatta palliata. The sequence continues at coordinate 38,347 of PVKV010019685.1, read as the reverse complement.
TTATTTTTTATTTTTGTTATCTCTTACTAGAGTTTTGTAGTTCACTCTGTAGATAGCTTTTACCTCCTCGGTGAGATAAATTCCTAGATATTTCATTTTGTTTGTGACTATGGTAAATGGGATTATGTTCTTGATTTTGTTCTCAGCTAGAACGTTATTGGTGCACAAAAATGCTACTGACTTTTTAAAGTTAATTTTGTTTTATAAAACATTACTGTATTTGTTTATCAAGAGCCTTAAGGTAGAGTCTTTGGGGTTTTGTAGGTGTAGAATCATATCATTGGCAAAAAGAGATTGACTTCTTCTTTTCCTGTTTGGATGTCTTTTATTTTATTTTTCTCTTGCTTGAATGCTCTTGCTAGGACTTCCAGTGCTATATTAAATAGGAGTGGTAAGAGTGAACATCCTTGTCTTGTTCCAGTTCTCAAGGGGAATGGTTAAAATCTTTTCCATTCTGTATGATTTGGCTGTGAATTTCTCATATATGGCTCTTATTATTTTGAGTTATCGTCCTTCAACACCTACTTTGTTGAGGGCTTTTAACATGAAGAGATGTTGGATGTTATTGAAAGCTTTTCATGTGTACTTTAGCTATAATACCAAGAATAAGAAGTGTGTCATAAGAACAGAAGCATAAAGAGACAGCCTTCTTTTCCCTTATTTCCCTAATTACAGAGTTACTATTTTAGGTCCACTAAATGTATTTTCCTACTCTACAAGAGGTCCAGTCCAAAAAAAATCACACAAGGGCCTAGAGTCCTGTAGATGAACTCTAGAGAATGGTATAGTATGTTCTGTGTGGATAGAGTATTTCATTTTTAGGTATTTATTGTTTTCTGATAGGTTATGTCACTCAATACAAAAATCATGGTGTCTAATATATAGGATTACTTTTGTAGGTAAATTTATAAGTCACCATTTCAGACGTACACTTCTCAAAATGAGGACTATAGGACATTAAGAAATTTGGATTTGTAAAGGATCGGCTGCTGGTATGACCAAACATACAATAGTGAGTAAACTAATGTTAAAAATAAATTTTAAATGCATATAATAAAATATTCTATATCTTCCTGTATTATAAAATAAATAAAATTGATCCAATAATTTATTTAACTGAATATGAAATTCTCTTCTACGTATTTAGTTTCAACATCAGTGCAGACATTTTGGGAGAGAAGAAAGAGAATTACATTGTACTTAGAGTTTGTCCATGGGGGTGTGGCCTGGGACAAACTGTGCTGGTCTTTCTCTTTGTTCATTCTGTGGAAACTTTGCTGTATCCCTTTACCCTTGCATATTTCACTGGCTTTTCTCTGCCATCAACACTTCTAATAAAGAGAGGAGGTTTAGGCTAAAATAAAAGTTTTCTCTTGGAGTAGTTTCTCTAGTTTATAATTAATTATAATTAAATATGGTAGGTAATAAAAGAATGCTAAGAATAAAGTGACATATTTAGTCACTTTATACCATATTTAATTATAATTAAACTCTAGTTTATAAATCCTCAGATTTAATGCATATTTTTAAAGAATATTTGTGTTTCACTATTAAATCATATTATTATTTAGTCAGATTAAATATATAAGAAAATATAAATGCTCTATCTAAGTTTGATGTATCTCTTCAGCCTATTTCAAAGATATGCTACTTGTGCCCATATCCTTCACAATGCCATTAAAATTTTTGTGTTTGGGAGTATACCCAACATGGCTTTCTGGGAAGCATCTTATCTGTCCTTGAACACACTTCAACTTCTTTGTGTAGTGGTGTGAACTGAACTTCTATTTGGGCACATATTTTTATTTGGCTTCTTCCCATGACAAGAGATACTTTGGGTTACACCATGTTTGTTGACTGTTAAAATAAGGCAGTACATTTAACTATCAACATGATATCTATTCTCTTTAAGGACTATATTTTGAACTCAATGTATGAGAATATGTACAAAAAACTTAGTTGAGAGATACAATTCATGCTTCCATGAACATTTACTGCACACATATTTTGTATGCAGTAAATTCTCCAGACACCATTCTGTGCATTGGCAAGATAAAATTGAACAATTTGGGCAGAATCTCTGGCTTCATAGAGCTAACATTCTACTAGAGATACAATTTTTATACAGAAGTATTATGCATGGTGGGCTAAGAGCTTGAATTCTGAAGTTATACCTGGATTTAAATCCTATTTCAAGCACATTTTAAATGTATAATCTTGAGCCTCTCTCATATCGTTTATAAAATGTACATAGCAATACAGATTAATAATCCTTTATCTGAAACTCTTGGGGACAGATATTTTCAGAATTTAGAAAAAAATGAATTTTTAGAAAGGTAATGTGGTACATATCCATGTAATATGTAAAAACCTAAGGAGGCCTGCAAAAGCATCTTATTTTTTATTTACTTTTTTTTTTGGAAAGAAACATTAATAGTCACTCTCAGTGGAATAAGTAGAGATTATAAACAGCCTCACCTCAGTTCAGGTCGACAGTATTTCCCACTAAAAGGGTTTTAATGTCCTGCTTATGAAAAAGCTAACAACAGCAACAATAAAAGCAGCCTTTGGTTTTTGGATTACAGAATTATAGCTAAGTGTTTATGAATATGTAGCACTTACTTCCCTGACTCATTATAAGGCCTGAAGAAGACAATTTAAGTCTTGTCAGCACAGATTATGGCATGTGGTGGGTTTTTATTTGTTATTAATATCAAAATTGTTCTGGCTATTTCTTTAGAAAGTAAAATAATTATTATTGACTCAGCCATTCCAGCAGATATTTATATACTTGAACTGCTTTCATTTGACACCTTACTTCACTTCAAATTATTTTGACAGAAGGGACCTTTGGAATTTTTAAGTGGAAATATTATGAAAAGGAGGCTTGTGAGATGATGTATTTGCTTCATATTTACCTTAATGTCATAGATTATATGTCTTTATGTGCATTGACTGGTAGAAATCTTACAAAATAGAGATCAATCTACAGTAAAGGAACAAGAATTCACTGTAAAAACTAAATATGTCACTTTATTCTTAGCATTCTTTCATTCCCTACCATATTTAACCACCTTTTCTTGATTTTTAATAAATTCATTTCTTAAACTTTTCATTGGATACATTGTATTTTCATATGCTGTCTCAAGCCTCTCTGTATCCAGACATAAAAAATAAATGTTTGCATTATATATAGATATACATACAGGTATATATATATTAAATACACACAGTATATTTCTTCTTTTTGCTATATCCTTCATATTTTCAGACCCTAGATTAATCCAATAACCATCATCTATTTACTACACATTTTTGTCTTCAATATTTACTGCAAGTATATGTCATGTTTTGTGCTTGCATTTTGTTTGTATATGTGCCTGTATGTGTTAAATTGGCTTTTCTGTGTTAGCCTAGAAAAGTAATCATTGTTTATACTTCATTTCTATCAAGAAATAAGCTAGATGTTTCCATTACAGTCCCATATTGACATAAAAACTGTTTCTATATTGGTGAACAAGCTATGTGCCCACTTATTTATTGCATATTTTTAAAGAATATTTGTATTTCAATAATTAAGTCACATTATTTTTTTGCAATATACATTGTTAAAATCTTCAAATATTTGTTTTTTTCTGAATCATCTATTCCTGGAAATGTGGATGCAATAGAAAGAAAAAAGAGGACAACATTTATATTTTTCTCTAGAAAATAATGTTTTATACAATATTGATTTGTAAATTTTATATTTTTACCTCTTCTTTAACTTCAAAGATTTTCATTTATCATGTAAAATAATTTTAAAATTAGAAACAAATTATTTTATATCAGTTAAGCACATCTCATTTTTTCCTATTTTCACATTAATTCGTTTACATTCAAATATCATTAACTGAGGAATTGTAATAAAAATAACTATTCCTGTCATTCTACTTAGCATTGTTATTATCCCATCCACACACCCTGTTGCACTTTACAAGGCGGAAACTCTGAATTGCTTATAGGTCACCAAACACACCCTGGCATTTCAGACTTTTCTCTCTTTGCACTTGTTTTTACTTTGCCTGTAGTAAATGTAGTAAATGCCTGTAGTAAATGCCTGTTTTTACTTTCCCTGCACCTTCAAAAATGAGTCTGGATATACAGAATCTATGGGCCACAAATCTGCAGAGTTTTCGTGATTATCTCCAGTGGCCCTCAGGAGACTGGATATGGAAACAAGGAGAATACATGGCAATATTAATTCAAGTTTGGAGTTTTCAGAATTAATGTTACATTAAAAAAAAGAGAGAAGCAATAAAGTTAACATTTTTTTCAGATAAGAGTCAAAGGGATGAAACATTAAGTTGAATCTAAGTTTGATTTAGGAGGGAAATCAAGAGGGAGTCATTCATTCTGTGGCTGATGGTGCATTGGCAGTGATGAGCTATCCTAGAAAACAGCACAAAGGCAACCATTTGGTTATGGACAGTGAGACTAGAAAGTAACCTCTCCTTGGAAATATGTTGATGTTGCCAGCAGTCATTTTCTTCATAAATTCTGTAGAATAACATGTGGATGCTGCATGAAGTTTTTTCATATTTAGGTTCTACTGGTATGATATTAGTCTAACACTAATTTTTATTGTTTATCATTAGGGTTAGATCCAAGATTGATATTTTTATAGCAGAAAACCTTACTAAATGATATATTTTCCAATAAAAACTAAAACCTGAATTTAAAATTATATCCACTGATTATATTGCAGTGGAAATGTGTCTTGTTTCATTGTTTCATAAAACTTTTCACTCATCTTGGCATCTAGATATCCTAGACAGGTTGGTAGGGTAGTCAGAACATGCTTTTCACACTGCCTTATTTTTGTTTTTGAAAAAGAACAAGATAAATGAGTCATCTTAAACCCATAACATTAAGTATTTTATAACTTCTTGAAAATAAAAAGCAAATTTTGTCTTGTAAAATTTTCATCTAATATTTTATTTTCATGAATAATTTCTGATATATATGAACAGAAATGATTGATAATATGAATTCACATTCCTATAAAAATTTACTGCTAACAAATTATTTTTGTATTATCTTATATAGAGAGAATTACATTAAACTCTACAACAAATACAGATTTTTAAATTTTTGTTTATTTTTTATTATTATTTTAATAGTTCTGGGAGAACATGTGGTGTTTGGTTGAATGGAAAAGTTCTTTAGTGGTGATTTCTGAGTTTTTGGTGCTCCAGTCACCCAAGCAGTGTACACTGTGCCTATGTAGTCTTTTGTTCCTCAACCTCCTCCCACAGATCCCCCGAGTGCCCAAAATCCATTGTATCATTCTTTAGGCTTTGCATCCTCATACCTTAGCTCTTGCTTATAAATAAGAGCACACGATGTTTGGCTTTCCATTTCTGAGTCACTTCACTCCAACTTGATTCTCCTACTCCATCCAGTTTGCTGCAAATGTCATTATTTCATTCTAATTTATGACTGAGTAGTATTCCATAGTGTATTTATACTGCGTTTCCTGTATCCACTCATTGGTTGATGAGCATAGGCTGGTTTTATATTTTTGCAGTTGTGAATTGTGCTGCTATAAACATACATACATGTACAAGTGTCTTTTTCATATAATGACTTTTTTTCCTCTGGGTAGATACCCAGTCATGGGCTTGCTAGATCAAATGATAGTTCTACTTTTAGTTCTTTAAGAAACCTCCATACTGTTTTCCACGGTGGTTGTACTAGTTTACATTCTCACCAGCAGCGTAAAAGTGTTCCCTTTTCACCACATCCATGCCAATATCTGTTTGTTTGTTTGTTTTTAATTATGGCCATTCTCGCAGGAATTAGGTGGTATCTCATTGTGGTTTTAATTTACATTTTTTTGTTGATTAGTGAGTAACATTCTTTTCATATGTTTGTTTGCTATTTGCATATCTTCTTTTTGAATTGTCTGTTCATGTCCTTTTCCTACTTTTTGATGGGATTATTTTGTTTTCCTGGCTGATTTGTTTGAGTTTCTTGTAGGTTCTGGATATTTATCCTTTGCGAAGTTTGCAAATATTTTCTCCCACTCTCTGGGTTGTCTGTTTACTCTGCTGATTATTTCTTTTGCTGTGCAGAAGCTTTTTAGTTAAGTTAGGTCTCATCTATTTATCTTTGTTTTTGCTGCCTTTGCTTTTGGATTCTTGATCGTGAGCTCTTTGCCTAAGTCAATGCCTAGAAGAGTTTTTCTGATGTTATGTTCTAGAATTTTTACAATTTCAGGTCTTAGATTTAAGTTTTTGATCCATATTGAGTTGATTTGGGGATAAGTTGAGAAATGAGGATCAAATTTTATTCTCCCACATGTGGTTTGCCAATTATCCCAGCATCATTTGTTGAATAGGGTATCTTTTTGCCACTTCATGTTTTTGCTTGCTTTGTTCAAGATCAGCTGGCTGTAAATATTTGGCTTTATTTCTGGTTTCTTCATTCTATTCCATTGGTCCATGTGCCCATTTTTATACCAGTATGCGGTTTTGGTAACTATAGCTTGTAGCATAGTTTGAAGTTGGGTAATGTGATGCCTCTGGATTTGTTCTTTTTGCTTACTTGGTCTTGCTTTACATATGCAGGGTATTTTTTGGTTCCATATGAATTTTAGGATTGTTTTTTCTAGTTTTGTGAAGAACAATTATGGTATTTTAATGGGAATTTCCTTGAATTTGTAGGTTGCTTTTGCAATATGATCATTTTTACAATAGTGATTCTACCAATCTATGTCCATGGGATGCTTCCATTTGTGTCATCTATGACTTCTTTCATCAATGTTTTCAAATATACACAATTTTAATGCTCAAAGAAGTTGCAAATGTAATTGTCTACAAGTTTATATTGGTAATGTAATAGTTTATGAAAATAAATTTTCATTTTTGAAAAGGGAAAAATGATACACAATAATCATGCTTCAATGAAGAACACATTTCAGATTTTACTTTAAAAGTTCTAGGTATAAATATAAGTAACAGAGGATTTAGAAAGCCTATGAAAATAAGAAGAGAGCAAAACACTCTGAAAAGTAATGCCAAAGATAATTGTTATGATTTGACTATGTTCTCCCAAAATTAATGTGTTGGAAATTTAATTCTCCATGCAACAGTGTTGAGATGGGGTCTTTAAGATGTGATTAGGTCATAAGGCTCATAAGGATTCAGACAGGGAAAATATAAAGCAATTACCCCCCAAAGAACTGAACTAACACTCTAGTAGAGTAATTAATTGTAATAAAAAGATAAAGGCACAATATCATCACTTATTAAAAAATACCAGGTATGTACTGAGCACTACATATAATAGTGTTCAGAAATTACCATGTTACATGCCATTGTAGAGGTTGCAGTTCAATGTGAGGAGGTGGATGTTAACAATAATTAATAATTAACAAAAAATATAAAATTGTAATAGTTATTGATATGATTTGTCTCTGTGTCCCCACCCAGATCTCACCTTGAATTGTAATAATACCCACATGTCACGGGAGGGACCCAGTGGGAGGTAATTGAATCATGGGGGCAAATCTTTCCCATGCTGTTCTCATGGTAGTGAATAAGTCTCATGAGATATGATGGTTTGATAAATGGTATTTCCCCTGCACAAGCTCTCTTGCCTGCCACTATGTAAGATGTGACTTTGCTCATCCTTTGCCTTCTGCCATGATTGTGAGGCCTCCCCAGCCATGTGGAACTGAGAGTCAATTAAACCTCTCTCTCTTATGAATTACCCAGTCACAGGTATGTTTTTATTAACAGTGTGAGAACAGGCTAATACAGTTATACATGAAGAAAAGGATCAATACTTGGAGCTACTATGTTGTACCAAGGAAGATTCTGAAGTAGATTTGGTGTTCATACGTGCTATTCTGAAGAAGCAGTGACTGATTTGAAATCTGAAGAATGAGTATAAATGACAGTGATGAGCATGTTTTGACACCCTATAGCTGGAATGCGTTTGGTGAATCCAATGAACTGAGAGAAGGCCAAAATGGCTCATGAAAAGAGTAAAATGGAATACGCTGCAAAATGAGGCTGAGTAGCAGATGAGAAGCAGACCACTGAGGACCTTAGTTGTGTAAAGGGCACAAAGTCCAAGGGCCAAGACAAGGAAAGGGTGAGAGGAGTGGAATTGTGACCTGATTGTACTTGGATTTTAAAATGTTACACTGGCTGTAGTGTAGAGGGAAGATTAGAGAGGGCTAATGGTGATATTGTAGATGAGTGGACAAGGGCAAGATAACGGTGGCATGGACAGAAAGAATTGGAGGCAGATCAGAGATTTCAATATGAGACAAAGTAGAGATGAATTACTAATGGACGAGTAAAGAGATCGAGGTGGAAAAGATGTCAAGGACAACATCTAGGTTTCTGACTAGCTTAATTAACTGATAATGATATCATTCACCCCTCCATATGGGTATGCCCCCTCCATACCTCCCAAAAAAGACATTAGGTTAGTGTTTGTTGAGATACCATAAATGACATGTTTAGTTGGTCCTGTTAGAAAGAAATCTCCATTTCCCTGCCTTCATATTTCTATAGAAAAGAGCTACAAAAATAATAATAACAACATGTTGGCCTTTCTTTTTACTTCTTACTCAGTCCTCTCCTGTGAAGGTGGAAAAATTATCTGGTTAATAATTTGAAGGTTAATGATGTACTTATAGTCTCTCTCTCTCTTTTTCCTTTCTCTCCTCTCTTTCTTTTGAAGGGTTTGGGGTATTTCTACTTATTTCCAGAGAGCTTAAATGCTTAACTTGCCTCTGCTATAGTAGGAAAGATTTTAAATTATTTTCCTTGCTTGTTAAAATATAGACAAGTTTGTCATTTTCAGGTGGAGTATGTTTAAAGCCCATTTTGGTCACAGAGACAACCTGCACTCTAATCAGTCTACCAGTAATAAAGCTAACACTTCAATCTTCTGTTTGTCTTTCCTTGTGACTGTCTCTTAATTGGCTTTTAACTTATGAGGGAAAGGGAATGTAATTTAAACCTTCTAAAACTCTCACATGTAGCTCATGAAATGAGTAATCTGCCTCTAGAAGTAATTGAAGCTGTGGATATGGATGAGGCTGCCTTGGGATAGAATCAAAGATGGGTGAATAACCTAAGACTGAACATGTATTCACAACTGAGTGTCAGTTCTGGTAAATTAAGATGAGGAATAAAATACATCCAAAAAGTTAAACAACATGAAAATTGTATTTGTGATTTTAGAAAACTGTAAGAAGTCTGACTGAAGTCACATCTGGTGTTTCTGGTCTTGTTAGGTGATTGTGCAGGTTCAAGTGGAAAATACATTTTTGTAAGAGATACTTCTTTAACTGCTTCTTAAAGTTGAGTAAATGTTAGGAAAGGGAAGAGAATGAGCAAAACTTGAGAGGAAGAATATGGCAGCAAATTTCAAAATCACCTTCTTTTTTCCTTTTTTCCTTAAAAACCATCACTAAGAAATAAGTTATTTAGGTCCTTTAACTTGAGAAAAAAATACTTCACTAGAAAAATTATAGGACATTCATTTCAATGGTTATTTATGTAGTAAATAGTAATCATCAAAAGTTATACGCTGAATATTGGAAAATATTCTTATTTCGATTATTTGAATATTTCAAATTTCACACTGTTGTTCTCTGAAAATATAAATAGGAAATTTCATAAAAGTTTCTTAGTCATTATTATAAAGCATCATGATATTTTCAGCATGAATTAGATCAAATATACAGTCTTGGCATATAACTTATTATTGGGGATTATAGTATGGTTTGTATTGAAGAGAGTTTAGCACTTCTTTTCAAAAATCAGTTTCACAAAGGTACTGAACTGGAAAATTTATTTCCCTTTGGATAATTCTGCTGTGACTACAAACCCACTCTTGTCAATTCTTTGCTATAGCTTTGCTAGGAAACATGTAATATCAAACCATAATATAAACTTTATTGGACTGATCCATTTATGTAATTACTGTATTTTTCTGGAAATTATTATCATAAACATATAAATGGTAAATTTTAACAACTAATATAGTTCTATGATGCATATAGCAACTATTTTTAAATGTATAGAATCAAATAATTTGATTACAATAATTTGATTACCCTATCTAAGCTCCAGCCCAGTACAGGAGTCTGTTTATCACTGATGATCATTTATTAGCATATTTTAAATATCACAAAAGGAAGAGCACCTGCTTATCAGACAAATCATATTTTTGATGGTTACAAAGTTTGTTTTCATATTTGATTTGTTTTCTCCTAATTTCAATCTCTAGTCTGTCCTTCACACAATACATCAGTACAAAAATCAATTACTAATTTCAAAGGATAACTTTTCAAATAGATGATGCCGTCATGGACATCACTCTCACTGAGTTTTTGTTGTTGTTAGCTTTGTTCTATTTTTTTTTTTTTTTTTAAGGCAGAGTGTTGCTCTGTAGCCCAGGCTGGAGTGCGGTGGCACGATCTCAGCTCACTGCAGCATCCACCTTCTGGGTTCAAGTGATTCTCATGTCTCAGCCTCCAGACTAGCTAAGATTACAGGCACATGCCACCATGGTCAGCTAATTTTTGTATTTTTAGTAGAGACAGGGTTTTGCTGTGTTGTCCAGCCTGATCTCAAACTCCTGGCCTCAAGTGATCTGCCTGCCTTGGCTTCCTAAAGTGCTGGGATTACAGGCATGAGGCAAGGCACCTGGCCCTCACGCTGAACTTTTTTTTTTTTTAATGAAAATTCCATATCAGTTACTACATGACTAAAAAGGTAAATGAGAAGAGGTCATTTGTTTTTTTCAGTTCCATCATTTACTCTTACATATGGCTAGTTTCCAAATGCTGCACCTTTTACATGATCAGCTCTGAGAGCAATATCTTTTATTTATTTTATTTATATTTATTAATCATTATTATTTAAATTATATATTTGTTGAGCGCTTCGTATGTGCTAAGATTTGTACAAAGTGTTTTATATTTATTAATTAATAAATTCCTGCTGAGTTCATTCTATATATCTGGTACTTGAATTCAGTACAGTGGAATAATGGATGTATATAGGAGTTAAACCTTATGCAATTGTGGGAGGACCTGGGGAAATAAAGATGGAAAAAGGGGAAAGATAGAGAAAAGATCACCAGTTAGTCTTCTCAAAGCACTGTCACCTTTGACATGAGAATGTGGAGAACCCAGACACATTTGGTTGCCGAAGTGGGAATGCAAATGAAAATCTGTAGAAAAGTCAGTTAGAAGCTTTTGCCCCTATAAGATCTATTCTCTGTTGGCACACTGCTAAGAGTCTGGTAGTGGGTCCAAGGCTGCTGTTATTCAAATGAGAGTAATAGTTGAGACTAAGAATTAGACACAGAGCAGAAGAGAGTAAGAACAAACTAGAGTTTGCGGGGCGTTCTGTTTCAGTCACTCTTTGTGTCTGATGCCAATGTAGGTTTAGAGAGTAACACCGGCTGGTTCACTTTTCCTATCCCAAATCTTGCACAAGTTCTTCTTTTGTTCAACTCTAATCCAGAACTATATAGAGAAAAGGATACTGGGCAATGTAGTTAAAAGCTCAACTATTAGAGAGCCAATATATCAAATCTGCAAGGGATGCTTGAGATACAGTGGTGAAAAGACAGAAGTCATCCTTGGCTTCTTGAAGTTACATTCTAGTGATAGAGTCAGAAAATATTAAATATTTTATTTAATGTAAAGAAGTGGAAGTGCAGGAAAGATAATTAAGCAGCGAAAGGAATGGAGAATGATGCATTGGAACAGCATGAGTGGAGGATGGGATAAGGATTCCCTTTTTAAGTAAGGTGGATGAGAAAGACCCATCTAAGGAAATGCAAATAAGCCTTAGAAACCTCAGTCATGTAATGTGACTCTTTCAACTAGCTAAGACAGATCAGTACTGGCAGACAGGGTAGCCAGCATGTGGGAAAAAGCTTAGTGATTTTTGGAAGAGTGAGGGAGTGTGTCTAAAGTTGAATGAGTGAAATGGAGAGTTTTGGGAGCAGATTTAGAGACCTTTCCAGGGATTAGTTCAAAGAGAACATTATAGGTGTGAAATGACTTTGGATAGTGTATGATAGGAGTCTGCTGGAGAGTTTTAAGCAGAGCTGAGATAAGTTTGAATTTACATGTTATTTTATTTTTGTGGGAGACCAGAGTTTTGTTATTACTCAAATTAGTCTTCCCAACCATTCTGGGATCAGAGTTTTTATGGACAACTTGGTGGGTGGGGGGAAGCCAGTGAGCCAGTAAGGTTAACTATTTAGGAAGGAGATGAAATCATAGGGAATTGAAGCTGTACCTGCTGCATTAAGTCTGTTCCTGGGTGGGGGCCACAAGATCAGATGAGCCAGTTAATCCATCTTGGTGGTGCCACTGATCCATCATGTGCAAGCTCTGAAAAATACCTGAAGCACTGATCTTAGGAGCAGTTTAGGGAGGGTCAGAATCTTGTAGTCTCCAACTGTGTGACTACTAATCCATAATTTCTAATCTTGTGTCTAATTTGTTAGTCTTACAAAGGCAGCCTAGTACCCAGAAAAGAAAGAGATTTGTTTTGGGAAAGGGCTGTTACCATCTTTGTTTTAAACCATAAACTAAGTTCTCCTCTAAAGTTAGTTCAGCCTACTCCCAGGAATGAACAAGGACAGCTTGGAGGTTAGAAGCAAGGTACAGTCTGTTAGGTTAGATCTCTTTCACTGTCTCAGTCATAATTTTGCAAAGGCAGTTTCAATCCCTCCCTTTGGGTTTTAAAACAACTCAATCTTATGGTGTAGGCTATGAAGATGAGAAAAATCCTGTATCTTTGTAGAGAGGAGGTTCTAGTGAACCAACACTAGAAAAAATGGAGTCTAGGTGAAAAATGATGATAGCTCAAACAGGGAATCTAATTGATGTGGTAGAAAGAAATGGTTATATCCTGAATCTGCCATGTAGATAAAGCTACATAATAAGACTAACTGATATGCCATTGTGTAAAAAGCAAATGGAGTTAAGGATTATCCTAATATTTTTTAGCAAGTAAGTGAATTTTGGTAGTATTTGCAGAGATTAGTAAGAATAGAACACTGGTGAGTTTAGGAGATAAATTATTCTCTATTAGAAGTTAAAGTAGAGATTTCATGTTGATTAGGCAGTTACAAAGAAAGGAATTGAGGTGAAGAGAAGAGAGCTGGATCTTGAGGTGTACCTTTTGTCGTTATGCAAGTCCACAATGTGTTTAGGGACATAATACTAGACAATCAGTGGGGAAGATGGTGTAGAGTTTAAAAAGTGAAGAGATGTGATAGTCTTGTGGTGAAGATCATATAGAGTTTAGAAAGAGAAGTGTTGTTATATTCTTACGGCATATGCTTATCTGGAGGGAGTAACACTTCTTATGAATAACTTTATTTGTATCCTATTACAAAATATTTGAGCTAATGTTCAATAATACTTTTGGCACTCCAGAATAAAATGCAAACATAGGGTAACTGGGTGCAAGAGAGAACCAGAGTAGTTAAATTATGAAGCCAAAAGTACGTTATCACAGGTGTATTTAATAGAAATTATGATAAAGATGAACTGCAGATTTTTTTTCTCAGTGTCCAAAACAAGAGGAGCAACACAATTAATTGTGTTAAAAATTTATAATATTCATAAATTAAAAAAATAAAAAAGAGAAATGGAAAAGGAAGAATTACTCTGGCAATATTTGGGAAGGCTCTGGGCTTCTATGTACTTGAGGTAGTCTTACACCAATTTCATTTGAATTGCCCAAGATGATATTACATAGTATGACAGGTGGTATTTGGAATTCTTGTGACATTATGTTACTGAAATGAAATTCAATAAAAACAGTCCTACAGGGACCCAAGCAGTTTTATACAAGTTTATAATTCTCTAGTAGTCTGTCTTGATCCAAGATAAACTTATTTCAGGCAATCTTGCACAAAATTCTCTCAACCAGGAGTTTGATAATTATTGCAGAGGAAAGAGTTATTCTTTCTTCAAAGGAGCTGTCCCTCTTTCTTTTCCTGTTTATCTGTAGTAAACATATGGGACCATGTGTTATATTTTTCTATATTCCTTGGGATGTTAAATGTAGAACTGGACAATACTCCAAATTCCCTGTGATCCTAGTTGATACAGCAGGATGATCAACTCTTAGAATAAAATAAATTGGATTTTTAAATTAAGTTCCAAACTTTTGGGAATGAGAAATATTTTGATAGTTAAGAAATGCTCATGATGATGGCTAGAGTGATAAACTGGAAATAATACTTTATGAACAATGATGCAAAAGCAACAAATACGTAGTAGTTAGGAATAACTATAAAACATCTTTAAAAGAACAAAAATTTAAAAATTCCTCAGTGTAATGAATATGAGAAAGATAAATCTCAACACCAATATGTGAGTCAATATAAAAATATTATTTTCTCACTATTTCTGTAGGGTAATAACAGAATTTTGAACTGAAAATAAATACAGGGACAAACTTCTAGTTTCTTCTGACATTTTAGTAAAAATTGTCTATTTACAGCAACCGTCCTAACAACAAAAAAATACTAATTTTTATACTCCTGTGATTAAACAACAATTCAAAATTTTTTGTACAGACAGGAGCTAATAACCATTATTATTTACTAGGACAAAATAATTTAATGAAGGAAATAAAAACATAATTCCCATGACTATCTAAATTATATTTCAAATGTTAAAATTGTCTTACGTTGTTATTAAACATTTTTAAGGCAGTTAAATTTTTAATTGTGCTGAATTCAGCAGAATCTTAGAGGTTATTATAATAATTTTAAGATAAATTTTCTTGGCTACTAAGCAAAATATTATATCAAATAGTTTAAATACAATTTTCTGTAGAAAGAGAAGTAAAGATGATTTTTTTCCACATGAGTATCATTATTAAGTAGACGACAGCAAATTTAACCAAGTAAATCCATCTTTGAAGTGTTCTAAAGGGTGGCTGGTTTAGCTATGGCAATTAATCACTGCATTATTTATAGTACTTTAGGAACAGCTCATATTGCATTAATCAGGGATAACTTCTGCTTAATTAACAAGACTGCCAAAAAATGTCAAACACAAGCACAAACACAAACACAAAAACACAATGGAATAAAAACAAGAAAACAAGTGTTAGCTAGGGACTGATCATGACAAAATGAAATTTTAACTTGCATCAAAATACTTCACTTGCTTGAACTTTTAGACTTTCACTGGATATTTCATGAAACAATGATTTATTCCCAAAGTTGAAAAGGGTACTTTTTAAGGCACATAAATAAGATAATCCATATTATATGGTGTTTCACTTCTCACCACCTCTTCTCTAGTATGTTTGTGTAGTTTATTCTGTCTAGGCAACCACCTGCTTTCCCACATGGATTGGGTAGGCATTACTGAAGTGCCAAAATAGATTGAAGTTAGATTGCCTAGTTTAAATTCTGGCACCATTATGTCTCAGCTATGTGATTTAAGATAAAGTAATCAACTTCTCTGTACCTTCCTTTCATAATTTACAAAAGAGATGAAAAATGCCAACCAACTTACAAGGTAGTTATGTAAATTAATGTATTTAAGCATTGAACAATCTATAACTACCCAATATATATTAGACATTATTAGTACGGCATATTTTTAATCGGGAATGTTATCCTCTACCTTCTCAAGCTTTCTGTAGTTCTCTCTTCCTTAGCCTCTGACAGGTAATCTAATTCCACCTACTTTCTTTCTATTTAGCATGTCACTCGAACAACTGAGCAACCGCTGTATGCATAGTGCAATGCAATGAATACTTTATGATTCAAATCCACAGTTTAGGCTTTCTATGAAACTTGTACTTCATACATCTCTGGCAAGTAATTTCCTCAGATATTTGATCAGTTACATATGTCCAAAATTAATGTCACATTTGATGAAACTGTAACTAATATTAAGACCTTGGATCATTCTCTGACCACCAACACTGAAATACTTAGAATAATACAAATTCCTAGGACTTATATTTGTACAAAGTGTATGATAACATGATATAAAAAGAACTTTTATGTGATGAACTAAAGGAGGAAAATGATAATCAGGGTAGACAAAGTATATGCTTAGTTTAAGGATTGATAAAATAATGTGACATAGTTGGGAATAACCGATAATTGTAGATGTCTACCCAATCTAGTGTGTCCATTTTAAATGACAGCAGCAATCAGTGTTAATGACAAAATGTGAAGTTACAAACATAGTGATGAAACCTTCAGATCACAGAAATGATAGCTTCATATAAATCCAGAAAGTACTGCTTAAGTGAGGTTCTGTAGATACTCAAGTATATGGAAAGCAACAATATGAAATGCTTCCTCTTTGGAAATGCAATCACAAAGAACAAGAACAAATATCTTTCATTTGATTTATTGAACAACTGTTTATTACACATTATGTGAAATGATCATATACATTTTTTTCACCTTTTCTTTCCGCTGATGTAAGCCTCTGTTCATGCACCTGAAGGGACCTCCTGTCTCTTCTGTCACTATATAAATCCTAGACATGCAAAAAGCATAACGTTACCTCCTAGAAGAAACCTTCCTAGATTATCTAACATGAAAATTATATTCAGTAAGTGGGCCATTCAAGGGCTCATGTGTTTTATAATGGAGGAGTCTGAGCATAACTACATGTGTTAGTGTCAGGACAGAGGTTTTTGACCAGTGGTATCAGAATCACTGAGTTTATGTCATTTCCCTTCAATCTCACTTACTAGGAACTCAGATCATATTGAATTATTAAATAGTAGACTTGAATTCAGCCTTTCATCTGTTTGTCCCATTTTTGACTTAATGTCTTACTAACTTCTTAAACTTTGATCTGGCTCAAAATATCACAAGGATGCTCCAAATAATACATACATTTTCATTCTTACATTAATTAATCTTATATTCTCTAATATTGGGTTTGGCTTTAGTGCCTTTCAATTATGGGACCCTATCAGTATTTAGACCACATTCTTGATCTATTATGTTCCCTGAAACGTATTACAAATATATTTTGATGAATGAATGAAGAAATGAAGGGGTTGGGAGAAACAACCCCATGAAAATGAAAAAGACAGCATATAAACCCAGGTTTGTTGAATTGTGGACTAAATTACAACTCGTATTATTGATAAAAAACTGTTTTATTGTTGTTAAATGCTCTATTTTCAGTCCATCTCAGATGTCATATAGAAAAATAAACTAGAGAAAGTTAGTACAATGAATGGTTCCTAAACCTTCTATTTTGCCTTATTATAATTGTTGATGGAAAATTCAATTTTTAAGAAAATGTAAATAAAGAGACCATGATAAGGAGATGACTTTTTGAATAGGGAGCAAATAGAACATTTTATCAAAACAACAACAAAAATGGTAACAAATAGAGTGAATAGACCAAGTTATCTTGGTTTCACTTGATTGTTAAGTTTAATTAAATGAATATAATAAGCCCAGCACAGTACAAAGTTTTAAAGTAAATAATTAAGTTTTACAGATTTTCTTATCTTAATGAATTTCAAGTTCTTGTGTTTTCTACCATAATTGAAAAGTAGAAAATATTTTAAAGACTTACCAAAAATCAAGCCATTGCTAGGGAAACAATCTACTCTGTGCTTCTTTGGAGATTAGAATTATTTTGTTTTCAATATTTGATTAATGCTCATAAAAAGAATAGTTTTGAAAAACATTTTGATTGGCATTTATTTTCTAAGCTTCTAAACAATTTACTGGAGGCATTGTAAAAAATTCATCTTTAATTCATATTCTCTTGTTTTCTCTTTTCTCTCTTAACTTCTGACCTTTCTTTCCTTTTGTAGTCCTGTTACAGTTTCTAAATTTTCAGTAAGAAAAATAAAAGAGAATGGAAGTATAACAGGTTTATTTCTTCTTTGTGGACAATTGGCATATTCCCATATATTCTTTCCCCACGATATTAAGAAAATACAACATTTATCATAATTTTATTTTTATTGAACATTTTGCTTTGGATTTTAAGTTATAATTATTATGTTATTTGCTAATAACATGTAAATAAACACATTTACATCTTATTTACCATATTTTGGAGATGAAACACATGGATGTCAGAGACATTTTGTGAAGCTAAGACCTACGTTTCCTGGCTTTTAATGTTTATTTTATTATGCCACTTCCATGATGCTTAAACTAGTATTTTTAATTTTAATTTTAATTTTTATGCATACACAGTAAGTGTATACTTTTTTGAAGACATCATGAATTTATTTGTATAAATGTTCCACAAGCATTTTTTTTTTTTTTTTTTTTTGAGACAGAGTCTCACTCCGTCACCAGGCGCCAGGCTGGAGTGCAGTGGCGCGACCTCGGCTCACTGCAACCTCCGCCACCCGGGTTCAAGCAATTCTCCTGCCTCAGCCTCCCAAGTAGCTGGGACTACAGGTGCGCGCCACCACGCCCAGCTAATTTTTTTGTATTTTTAGTAGAGACGGGGTTTCACCATGTTGACCAGGATGGTCTCGATCTCTTGACCTCGTGATCTGCCCGCCTCGGCCTCCCAAAGTGCTGGGATTACAGGCGTGAGCCACCGCACCCGGCCCCACAAACATTTTTTAAAATTATACTTTAAGTTCTGGGATACATGTGTAGAATGTGCAGGTTTGTTATGTATGTATACACGTGCCATGGTGGTTTGCTGCACCCATCAACCCATTATCCACATTAGGTATTTCTCCTAATGCTGTGCCTCTCCTAGCCATTTACCCCCCAACAGGCCCTGGTGTGTAATGTTCTCCTCCCTGTGTCTATGTGTTCCCATTGTTCAACTCCCACTTATGAGTGAGAACATGCAGTGTTTGGTTTTCTGTTCTTGTGTTAGTTTGCTGAGAATGAATGTCTATACATTTATGGAGTACATGAGATATTTTGATGCAAGCATATAATGCATAATAAGCACATCAGGGTAAATGTGGTATCCATCGTTTCAAACAAATACCAAATATCCCAGCCTGTAGTAACTATTATTCTGTTCTCTGTCTTCATAAGTTTAATTGTTCTAAGTTTTAGATCTCACACAAGTGAGAACATGTGAACTTTGTCTTTCTGTGCCTGGCTTATTTCACTTAACATAATGTCCTTCCATTCCATTCATGTTGTTGCAAATACAAAAACTCAGTTCCCTTTTATTCCTGAATAGTACCCCATTATGTACATGTACCACATTTTCTTTGTCCATCTTTTGATGAACAGCTTAGGTTCCTTCCAAATCTTGGCTATTGTGAATAGTGTTGCAATAAACATTAGAGTGCAGATACCACTTTTATATACTAATTTCCTTTCTTTTGGAAAAGAATCCAGCAGTGGGATTGCTGGATCATATGCAGTGTATTTTTAATTTTATGAGGAACCTCTATATTTTTCTCTATAGTGGCTGTACTAATGTAATTTAATCCCCACCAGCAGTGCACAAGTGTTCTCTGTTCTCTTCACCCTCATCAGCATTCTTTATTCACTGTATTTTGGATATAAGCCATTTTAACTGGAGTGAGATGATAGCTCACTGTAGTTTTGATTTGAATTTTCCTGATGATCAGTGATATTGAGTACCTTTTCATGTACCTGTTTGCCATTAGTATATCTTCTTTTGAGAAATGTCTATTCAGATGTTCTGCCTAGTTTTTAAAATCAGATTATTAGATTTTTTTTCCCCATAGAGTTGTTTTAACTCTGTATATTCTGGTTATTCACCCCTTGTCAGATGGATAGTTTGCAAATATTTTCTACCATTGTGTGGGTTGTCTCTTCACTTTCTTAATTGTATCCTGTTCTGTACAGATGCTTTTTAACTTGATGTGAGCAAATTTGTTCATTCTTGCTTTGGTTCTGTGTTTGTGAGGTATTACTCAAGAAATTTTTGCATAAACCAATGTCCTAGAAAGTTTCCCCACTGTTTTTTGCGATAATTTGAGGTCTTAGATCTCATCCTTCAATCCATTTTGATTTTGTTTTTGTATATGGTGAGAAATAAGGGTAGTTCCATTTTTTCTGCATATGGATATCTAGTTTACCCAGCACCATTTATTGAAGAGACTTTCTTTTCCCCAAAGTATATTTCTGGCATCTTTATCAAAAATAACTTCACTAGATGTATGGATTTGTTTTGGTTCTTGGCTCCCTATTCTGTTCCATTGGTCTGTGTATCTGTTTTTATGCCAGTATCATGCTATTCCAGTTACAATAGCTCTGTAGTATTACTTAAAGTCAAGTGATGAGATTTTTTTAAGTTTTTCTCTTTTTGATTAGGATAGCCAAAGCTATCCTAAGCCAAAGCTGTGTTTTGTGATTCTGTATAAATTTCAGGATTATTTTTTCTATTTCTCCTAATAATGTCATTGTTTATCGATAGGGATTGCATTGAACATATAGATTAGTTTGGATAGTAAAGACTTTTAAACAATATTGATACTTCTAATCCATGAACATTGAATATCTCCGTTTTCTGTGTCTTCTTCAATTTCTTGCATCAGTGTTTTTTAGTTTTCCTTGTACAGATCTTTCACTTCATTGGTCAAGTTTTTTTCCCAGTTATTTTATTTTATTTGTAGCTATTGTAAATGTGATTACTTTCTTGATTTCTTTTTCAGATTGTTTGCTGTTGGCATATACATATGCTACTGAGTTTTGTATGTTGACTTTTTTATCCTGCACCTTACTGATTTTGCTTATCAGTCCTAATACTTTTCTTGTGGACTCGTTAGGTTTTTCCAAATATGAGCTTATATAATCTGCAAACAATAATTTAACCTCTTTCTTAGAATTTGGATGGCTCTTTAGATTTTTCCCTTGTCTGATTGCTCTAGCTAGCACTTCCAGCACAATGTTGAGTAACAGTGGCGAAAATGGGCCTTCTTTTTGTCATATTCCAGATCTTAAAGAAAAGCCTTTAGGTTTTTCTCATTAAATATTACACTAGCTGTGGGTCTGTCATATATGGCTGTTATTGTATTACAGTATATTTTATCTGTCCCCAGTTTTTTGAGGGCTTTTGTCATGAAGGGATGTTAAATTTTGTCAAATACTTTTTAGATATCTATTTAAATGATCATATTGATTTTGCCCTTCATTCTCTTTATATGATGTATCACATTGATTTGCATACATTGAATCATTCTTGCATCTCTAGGATAAACCCATTTGGTCACGATAAATGATTTTTTAATATATTGTCAAATTTACTAGTATTTTATTGAAAAATTTTGCATCAGTGTTCAACAGGGATATTGGCCTGTAGTTTTATTGATTGATTGATTTTTTTTTTTTTTGGCATCAGTGTAATATCCTTCAAATATGAAGAAGAAAGACTTTCCAGAAAAATGATTTCCGTCTCTGTTATCTTGAATTTTATTTAACTTCCTCAAAACAGCTAGTTTGAATTCTGTTTACCCTGAATTGGTTTTTGATGCTTTATTTAGTTCATTTGGTGAGGTCATGTTTTACTGGTTACTGTTGATACTCATAGATGTTCACTGATTTCCAGGCATTGAAGCATTAGGTATTTATTGTAGTGCTCACAGTTAATGCTTATTTGTACCCATTCTTCTTGAAAAGTCTTTCCAAATATTCAAATAGAATTGCATGTTATTATCTAAGTCTTTGGTCACTGTATCTGCACTGGGGAAACCCCAAGCCCAGTAACGCTGTGACTCTTGCAGACGTGTAGAGATATCACTTTGGGGGTCTTGGATGAAATCCAGGAGAACTGGCTGGTTTACCAGGAAGAGACTCTTGTTCTCTTCTCTTACTTTCTCCCCAACAGGCAGAGTCTCTCTTTTTGTGCTGATCTGTCTGGAGCTGGGGGAGGAGTTACACAAGTATGTTTGTAGCCACCACCACTAGGACCGTTCTGGGTCATACCTAAAGCCAACACAGCACTGGGTCTTTCCTAAGGCCCATGGTGACCACTGCCTGGTTACTACTGATATTAATTTAAGACCCAAGGGTTCCTTAGTTAGCAGTTGGTGAATCTATCCAGGCTGGTGTCCCTTCCTTCAGGGTGGTAAGTCTGATCTAGACCAGGGTAGGTCGTCTGATCTAGACTAGGGTAGGTCCTGAAATGCTGTTTTGGGGCCAGGGCCTGAGTCACGAACCTTAGGAATCTACTTGATGCTCTGTTCTACTGCATCTGAACTGACAACCAACCTGAAAGACAATGCCCTTCCCACTCTTTCCTCTCCTTTCTTCAAGCAGGAGTCTCTCTTCATGGCCACCACTACCCCAGGCCTGTGGGGTACTACTTGGATACTGATGATGTTCACTGAAGGCCCAGTGCTCTTCAGTCAGCTTGTGGTAAACACTGCCAGGCTTGAGTCTCTCTCTTCACTGAAGTGGGCTCCCCTGTGGCACTGTGCAAGTCCAGAAATGCCATTCAGTAGCTAAGGCCTGGAATCAGGAACTTCATGAGCCTGTTTGGTGCTCTACCCAACTGTGGCTGAGCAGCTACTCAAGCTTCAAGATAAAGTCCCCTTTACTTTTCCTTCTTCTTTCCTCAGACATAAGGAGTCTCTCCCCATAGCCATGGCAGCTAGGAATGTGCTGGGTCACACCTGAAGTTAGCAGGGTACCGGGTCTTCTGCAAGGCCTGAAATGAGTATTGCCTTCTTCTTCTTCTTTTTTTTTTTTTTTGAAACAGAGTCTCACTCCGTCACCAGGCGCCAGGCTAGAGTGCAGTGGTGCGACCTCGGCTCACTGCAACCTCCGCCGCCCGGGTTGAAGCAGAGTATTGCCTTCTTCTAATGTTTATTCAGGGCCCAAGGGCTCTAGTGATGAATGCTTCTAGAAATGAATCCTTCCCTTAAGAGTAGCAGGTTGCCTTTTTGTTCAGGGTGTGTCTGGAAGTATCATCTAGGATCTGAGACCTGAGATGGGGGCCTCTGGACTCTGCTTGGTGCCATGTTCAAATGTGGCTGAGCTGATATCCAAGTTGCAAGACAAAGCTCTGTTTACTCTCCCCTATCCTCTCCTCAAGTAGAAGGAAGGAGACTCCTAGAGCTATAAACTGCACTATGTGGCAGGGGTGGGGTGGGGCAGTGACACAGGCACTCTCTCAGCCACCCCAGTTGGTATCTCACCATGTCCTGTGTACCTCAAATCCACTGGCTCTGAGCCCAGCACAGCACCATGATTGCCCAGGCATTGCAATACTTGTGGTCTAGACTACCTTTCAAGGTTATGTAGGTTGCCAGAATGCTTTAGCCTGCAATGGCAGGACTTGCCAGAACTTAGGTTCCAACAGCTGGGACGGATGGTTCCCCTCTGGCTAGGTCTCATCTAAGTGTTTCCTCTCTGGGTGCCAGCTGAATTTTGCCCTGTGTTGCTTTCTGCTGGAACAGACTCATGAGTTCCAATGCAAAGTCCCACAGTCACTGCAAGCACACAGATTATCTCTCCACCAGCTGCTGGGGAGTTGGGGAGGTGTGGCGTTAGCAATTCAAGCCTCTCTTTCCACTCACTTCAGTGCCTCTGTTGTTGATATCATGTTAAAACCAGGTACTGTGATTGATCACCTGATTTTTGCTTCTTATGGAGGTGTTTTCTTAGGTGGATAGTTGTTCCATTTCACATTCCTGTGGGGAGGATCCATACTGAACTGTTCTATTCAGCCATCTTGCTCTACCTACCACTCTGAAAATAGCATTTTAATTTATCAAATCAGTAATTAGTTTGTCACCTTCCTTAAAAGATAACATGCACATACATATTTAATGAAAATTAAAAGAAAGAGCAAGCAATAACAAAACTAAAAATAAATAAAAACATAGAACATAGAATAAGACCAATAAAGCATATCACATACTTTACACAGTTGGATCATGGATTTAACTTTCCATTTTGTATAAACCCATTTCAAAATTGTTATACAATTCATGGTGTCCATAAATTTAAAACAAGCAGTTATTCCTTGAGATAATACATTGTTCTCAGTTTTCTTCACTAATAATATCAGAGTAGAAATTTTTCAAGTGGAGTGGCTATTCCAGACCCTGTGTGACATAATAAAATTATTCTCAGCAACATCCTTTCAGAAGATTCCACAGTGCATTTAATGGACTGTTTTTTTGTGTGTGTGTGTGTAGTCTCTGATGGTAACACAGCCAAAGACAGTCCAGCCAAAGCAATTTTATAAGTCTGTAGAGTGCAGCAGAGGCACTTCCTGAGTGACAGGATCAAGGACTATGGGTATATTTGGGATTTGAAGTAGCTTTTATATTTCTCAAGCAATGTTTTGTTAAATGGCATTAAACATAACCTAACAATACATTCGATATTATGCTATTTGCCTTGTATCTGTGGTAAATTCTAATGTCAGTTAAAATCAGACCACAGGACTTAAAAGATAATCCAAATGAGGTTGATAGGTGTCATATATTTAGGTCAAAGATGGAATGCCTAGAAAGGACAACAGCTTAATTTGAAGCAAGTAGAATACATAGAGTAATTTTATATTATTAAATTTTAACATGTATCAATTTTGATGGTTTAAGTAACTTTAATATATTTGAAAATGGAATAGCAAATTAAATAATTTTCTAGTAATACAAATTTTTCCAAAAGGAAAATTAATATAATAGATAGATAGTCATAATTTGATAGGTCTCTCTGAAGTCAGCTGTATTTCCCACTGGATATGTGAGAAAATACTTACATGAAAATTTAGCACCCTTAAATCCCTATAATGATGTAGAAAACTTGAGTATTTGAAAGTAGAAAATTACTTGATGTCATTGATCACAAGGGAATGGAATTCAGCAATTCAAATGTTAGCATTCTTACTTTTAAACTGTAATGGGTAAGTAGAGTAAGAAAATTCACATTTACATCCAAGATTATTATGTCTTTATGATAGCAGTGTATCTTCTGTGTTTTATTTATGCAGAATTATGTACCTCTTCATTTTTAATATTTACTGAGCCCTATGCACATTGATACCCCATCTGCAGTTTTCCTTGAGATTTATTTCTGTTCCTGGGCTACTAAGCTACCTTTGTGTTTTCATTAGTGGCAGGGTTAAGAAGATCCTTGGGACATTTTACAAATGTCTTTATAGGGTATGCAAATTATTTCAACCTGAGTGTAGCTTTGTGATGAAAGGAGTTATGACTGAAACTTGTAATATGTAACTGTTCAAAACATAAAAGGACAAACTTAACTGAAAGCAATATCCATGGAGGTGATGGAGGAGATGTAGAGAAGATAGAAGTGCCATTTACAGTGGAAGAATGTGCTACAAGTGTCATGAGTACGTGCCTGTCTAGAACAGAGTAGATATTAGTTCCCTTCTTCATTTATGTCATACCCTACTTGATAAATTAGACCCTGTCTGGAATATAATAAACCTGAGTGAGACTATGTGAATCACAACATATGAAGAATTATTGAAAGTGCTAGCATGTTGAGCCTAGAGAAGAAAAGCTTTTCACTGTTTTCCACAAGAATTTGCAGAGCTTTCATATAAAATGTGCTGTAAGTTTTCCATGCCATTGCAGAGTGCTAGGCTCCATGGATGGAAGTGTAGTGAGGGAGAGTAACTCATTACTCATTATGAGAAAAAACTCTCTATGGTTGATACTGGAATTGGCTGCCTCAAGAAGTGGTTTGCTCTCAATCACTGGAAGTATCTAGACATAGGAAAAATTTTCAGGAATATTGCATAGAGAGATTTTATCAGAGTAGCCTGATAGACTAGGTTCTTTTTATCCTTGCATTTCCTTTGGACCTTATGATAGATTTTGTTGTTGTATCTGAGATTTTCTGGTATAGTTTTAAGAAGCTGGAATCATTGTGCCATGTGAGAAGATAATAGCAGGCATATGAAACTTCACAAGGAAGTTTTGCTGACTAATAGTAAGTTGGGACTATATTCCATGTCTTCAGAGTGAAAGGAATATTAATATAATGGCGGATCCTGCTTGTTTTGAAAGTGCACTACAAAATAATTCTATTAAATTCACAGTTGCTTTTAAATTAATAATTCTTAGATGATAAATAATGACAATGTGTATGGGTAACCATCATTATATAAAACTTCTTTTGTGTGCGGGCAACAAACATTTAACTAAGTAAATATGAAAACACTAAATGTTGACCTTACTGAAAACTCAGAGAATCCTAGATTAATGAGTAAAAAATTTCTCAAAATACTAAAGATTTGGCAATAAAAAAAGTCTTGTAATTTTCCCATTTTCAATATTTAATTGTAATCAAATTGGTATTATAGGGCTAAAGGTTTCAGTACACATTTCTGGGCATCTGATTTTATTTTATTTATGAAATGCTACTGCTATTTAACTTATTTTTGTTTGCAGTTTTGAATTTGTTTAACTGACGTAAGTACCATTTGCTATTTCTAACTGTGAAGTATACAGATAGTCTTGAACAATTGTTATCCACTAGAACATTATTAAGAGTAATACATTGCATAATAATGGTTATGGAATCTCTCTTAGGTTGCTTGTGTGTGTGAATATATACATATATATTTATATATGTAGCTATAAATGTGTGTTATTTATTAGACATATGAAACTTATTTTTACATATAGCTAATATTAAAGACAAAGGAAAACAACTTCCTAAATGCCTGATCCTTTAATAATTTATTCAGGAATAATTTATGATATAAGAATAATGTATTATTGGGCCAATAAATGGAATGTTTATTTATAACTATGTGTATAATATTTATCATATGAAACAATAGATAATAAATGCTTCATGTACTAAATATCACAGTATAAAATGCATTAAGTTTGATTCAGCTGTAGATTTGGTTATAATAACTTTTAAATAACTCAACCAAATGTATAAATTATTAAAAAGTGAATAAATTTCGAAGGACATATTCTAGTTGATTTATAAGTTAAGTGTCTATAATTGACTAAGATGTTTGTATTTAAATCACGTGAATCTCATTAAAAAGAAATTTTACTTTAAATGATAAAATTCTTTAAATTCAAAATGAATAAAAATATTGGTGCACTGAGCTTTTACAACTTGGACAATTACTAGCATTTCACTGACAAATAATTTGAAAAAAAGATTCATTTATATTTCTCTAGGAATGGTTATTTTTATTTTTTTGTTTTGAGACAGAGCCTGACTCTGTAGCCCAGGCTGTAGTGCAGTAGTACAATCTCAGCTCACTGCAACCTCCACCTCCCAGGTTCAAGGGATTCTCATGCCTTGGCCTCCCAAGAAGCTGGGATTACAGACATGCGTCAACTCACCCAGCTAATTTTTGTAGACAAGTTTTCGCCATGTTGCTCAGGCTGGTCTCAAACTCCTGACCGCAAGTGATCTGCCGGCCTTGGCCTTCCAAATTGCTGGGATTACAGGCATGAGCCACCAGGACTGGCTGAATGCTTAAAGTACCATTATTCAATGTTTGAGTGGTTCTGGAATTATATTGCTGATATTTGATTATTTGTATTGCTTTTTTCTGCTTAACCTCAAAGCTTTCACTAACAAAATCAATATATAGAAGGTATTACTCAGACATGAAAACACATTTAATACCTCCTCCTTTCTATATATTACATCTACATGGCAACTTGTGGATATTGAGGCTCCAATAAATTGGATTGCTTGGGCTTAAGGTAAACCACCACTTTAGAATTAATACCTAAAGAAAACAAAATTACTTAGATGTTTTATTGCTTATTAAAATAATTTATAGCTCAGTATTAGTTTCAGAGCCCTACAGTTTTTCTATGTACTCTTTTTACTAGTATTTTTTTTTGAACCAAGATTACATGTTTTTTTAAAGTTCATTTTTCTGATTTTATTCATTGGACTTTAACTGGGCTTAGTGTGCCACAATAAATAATTTCCAAGAGTAGTTAAGACTGTTAAGTATTTCCTCTGACAATTTATAACTTTCCATTGTTAGTACTGTAGTTATTTTATATGTATATATGCCCAAAATATTTCATAGTATATGAAATATTTTTATTTGATAGTATATATGTGAGGAAGCATCTAAAGTCAGTTTTGGCATTATACTGTAATGTATGCCAATAATGTATGTCAATAAATTTTATGCAGAGCTCACCATTTGTTTTCCTTTTAAACTCAGGATACAGTTTATACAACTGCAGATTTGTGTGTCTAAACACTAGGCCAACTGTGTCACAAAAAACTTACACTTAGTTTAAAAAAAAGAAAGCAAAGGAACAGTATGATGTATTTGTCATTAAAAGAAAAATAGTCTGCTAGAAATCTTGGAGCATACACTCAGATAAAATATTTGATTATCATCTTATTGCATACTTTTTTGAGCTCCATACTCCCTGGCTTTTATCTTAGTATCTAGCATTCTTTTTCTTGTCATTTTCTTTGTTTTTATTTCATGGTATATATGTGATGAAGTATCTAAAGTCAATTTTGGCATTATACTCTAAGGATTCTATTAATTTTTATAAAATAATATTTGGATGACAATTTACCTTCTGTCCATGCATGTTTCTATGCCGGTATTTTAGCCACGGGCACATATTTATGCTGTTTTTTCCAAATCTTCATTGGCTACCGTGGCATCTATTTAACTAGTGTCTTCTTTTAACTGAAGAATCCAGTCATTCTAGGTGAAAGTTGAATTTTTGATTTCTCTTATTTGATCTGTTACAACCCTCAAGAAGAAAATCTTTAGATACATGAATGCTGATTGTTTTAACAATGTCTCCTGGTACATCTATTCATGTAATATCCCATAAAACAATATCAATACTTGGTTTTCTGGAATAATCCAGAAATAATAATAATGCCAGTACTTTAGAATAATGTCAGTACTCTGGAATAATGCCAGTACTTTGAGATAGTCACAATGTATCCTGCCTCCTCTCCAACACTGTTGCATTGCATACCATGAATATAATAAAGAAAGGAGGCGTTTGCCTTTTCTTTTTGAATATCTTTACAAAAGTCTCTGCTGCAACATAATAAGTGACAGATGCCAGAATATATCCTAAAAATTTAGCACATGTGGTTTACTTAGATGTTTGTTTTCACCCTTATATATTTTTGGAGGATTGATAAATTTTTGGTATCACTGTTGGTATTTAAACAAATAGGTAAATATTTTCTCAAAAAGTGAAGACATATTTTCAGATAAATCTATAAGAAACTATTGGCTTAACAAATCACAGGTTTTGTCTCATATTCCATATTTATTTATTTGTTTGTTTGTGACAGGATTTTGGTTATTAAGCAACTGTAGCAGACATCATGTACCTAGACTTTAGTAAGGCATGATCACTCATTATCTAGTAAAAGTAGTTTATATTTATATAAGGCTTATTACGTAGCAGTTACTCTTCAACGTATTTTACATCTCTTAACTCATTTGATCTTGTTAACAGTTTTACAAAGTAGATGATTTTGTTTGCCATTGTACTGATGGGTAAAATGAGGCTAGCAAGTAGCAGATGGGAATTTGAGTCTCAGACTCTCTCTCCCTAGAATTAGTTTTATAACCACAATGTTGTACTGCTAAACAATTGAGAAGCATCATTCCTGACAACCTTTGCCTTTACCCTTCAAGTACCATATCAGCATATAAAAGTGAAGGATGACTCCTTCGGTGGAAGGTTCAAGGCTCTTGTCTGAAGTTCACAGTATTTGTTTGAAATCTTTATCAGCCATGGAGATATCGAAGATTTCATTAAACTTTCATGTTATATAAAGCCGAAAAAGTGTTTAAAAAAGTAATATGTAAAATGACAGATTTGGTATTCAAAAGGAGCAACTGTAGAACTT
Organism: Alouatta palliata; assembly: GCA_004027835.1. NCBI lineage: Eukaryota > Metazoa > Chordata > Mammalia > Primates > Atelidae > Alouatta > Alouatta palliata. The sequence continues at coordinate 8,512 of PVKV010019685.1, read as the reverse complement.
CAACAATTAACACAGCAGGGATAAATGTAAGGAGCTACCCTTGAATTCAATTAACCATGAAACAAGTAGAGCATAGGGGAGAGCTGATTTAGAATAAGCCATGGGAAAAGGTCTAAGGGATTATAATATAGATTAACCCCAGTGTGGTGTGGTTCCCCAAATAACAAATTCTGTCTTAGGTAGGCTGCATTACTATGTTGTGATTTATTTATTAAATAATCTTACCTTGGTTAGTGCATAAGTCTAAACTTTTTCCAATTAACATTTTCAGCTCTGCTATTGTTTATCATTTCACATGCTTCAATGTCACCATTAACACATTGTTAACTTTTTTCTAATATGTTGTTATTAAAATTCATATAAAACTCTTATCCCATATGTTTTGTTTGTTTGTTTTGAGACGGAATCTCCCGCTGTTGCCCAGGCTGTAGTGTAGTGGTGTGATGTTGGCTCACTGCAACCTCTGCTTCCCAGGTTCAAGCGAGTCTCATGCCTCCGGCTCTGGAGTAGTTGGGACTAGAGGTTTGTGCCATCATGCCAGTCTAATTTTTGTATTTTTAGTAGAGATAGGGTTTCACCATGTTGGCCAGGCTTGTCTCGAACTCCTGACCTCAAGTGATCTGTCCCCTCGGAGTCCCAAAGTGCTGAGATTATAGGCGTGAGCCACCACGCCCAGCTTTATCCCATATTTGATTTAAATGGTATGTTCTTACCTCTCCTTGGTGTGACTGCAAATCGAGACCCTAACAAATTGGAGTGGCAAAAAAATGCCACAGGTCTGACTCTGAGATAAATGTCCCCTTCTTTCTCTTTGATGTGTAGTTGCTCCAGTATGTTAGGTCAGAGAAGAGAGAGCAGAAAGTGTTAAGTGTATCTTTATTCAACATTTGCTAGTAATATCATTGTTTATTTGCTTTCTCTGCATTGCAGACTTCTGTGTGGCTCTCTTATGAGGCTCATTCATGAATTCTTTAGAAGTTCTCTGATAATGGGAGATTCAATCTGAATCCAAGGTAGCTAGCCTCCATTAGAGTGAACCCCAAGCTGTACACACTGTTAGAACTTGTTTTTGAGTCCTCCCCAGTTACTATCCAGTGGCTGTAGCTCCAATACATTTTGTATATTTACTTGACTCATGGGGAACTTATGTAAAATACTACTAAGTCTTCAGGCTGTTCCATTGCAACACCTTGCATAGATTGATGGACAATTTGGATGAAATTCAGAGAATATCATGCAGCGAATATCTGCTCTGCATGAATGATTAAGAGCAGAAGTTCTCAAGTTTTACCTGATAACCTTTAAAGTAACACAGATTCCTTGATTTGCTCCTGTATCACCCCTTTTTGGATTCTATTCAACAGATCTGTTTTAAAGCCTGACAATTTTGTTTGTTTTTTAAAGCACTTCAGCTAGTCAGCAAGGTTTCAGAAACACTAAATTAGATTACCTAACTCAGAATCCTAAGATTCTATGTATTTTTTACCCTCCTTAAAAATACTTTTATAATTATCGTATTACACTTCATATTTTAAAACAACCATTAATAAAATTACAGTTAGTAATGGATTGGGTTTGCAAAAATAACTGTAGATAAAATATGTTCGTTTGTATTTATGTGATAATGTTACTCCAAGACCTCAAAACTAGATTCACTTTGTGAGTGTGGTTTCTTTCTATAAGTGAAAAAAGCTAGTCCAATCAAATAAAGGGTTAAGACCCCTTAGAGGAAAAAAGAAAATAAAATTATCTTCAGAAATGGCTATGGGAACACCTCCCGAGGCAAACTGTTGGCAGACCTTCTAAGGGCAGATTGTGTGCATCTGTGTGAGTGAAAAACAGCTGAAGGGTGTCAAGTGCTCTTCTGAGTCTCACTAGAGTCCCTTTATATTTATTTCCCAAACCAAGTAGTAGTTGCCATTTCCACCAGCCCACACAGTTCTATTATTTTCTTATCTTCCCTTTACGAATAGCTGGCTCTCACGGTACCTAACTTCTTATCTTAGTCCATTCGGGTTGCTATAACAAAATACCATAAACTGGATAGCTTATAAAAAACTGAAATTTATTTTTCACAGTTTTGGATGCTAAGAAGTCCAAAATCACAGTGCTTGCAGATTCCAGGTCTGACGAGGGCTTTTGGTTCATAGACAGTTACTTCTAGCTGTGTCCTCTCATGGTGGAAGAAGCAAGCTAGCATTCTGAGTTCTCTTTTATAAAAGAACTAATTCCAATGATGAGGGCTCTGAGGACTAATTCCAATGATGACCTATCACCTTCCAAAGGCCCCACCTCCTAATACCATCACCTTATGGGTTAGAATTTCAACACAGAAATTTGGGGTGGGAAAGGATCAAATATTCAGATCATATCACTTCTTGTTGAAAATGAGGCATTTCTAACATAAAAATTTACCTCATGGCCAAATAAACTTACATGAAATGACCAGTACAAAGAAATGCTTAGATAAGGCTTTTCTATAGAGTAGCAGTATTAATTTTTATTTTATTTAATTAACTAACTTATTTATTTATTGAGACAGTCTTGCTCTGTCCCTCAGGCTGCCCAGGCTGGAGTGCAGTGGTGCCATCTCGGCTCACTGCAACCTCTGCCTCCTGAGTTCAAGTGATTCTCCTGCCTCATTCTCCTGACTGGCCGGGACCACAGGCATGTGCCACCATGTCGGGTTAATTTTTGTACTTATAGTAGAGATGGAGTTTCACTATTTTGGCCAGCCTGGTCTTGAACTCATAACCTCAAGTGAATCCTCCCGCCTTCGCCTCACAAAGTGCTGGGATTACATGAGTGAGCCACCTGTAATCTCAGTGGAAAAAGTAACTTGGCCAGTTAGGAAAACAGTACTTAAGTACTTAATCCATATTAAGATTAACATCTAAAAAAATAAAAATTTACATAAATGGAAGAGATATTTTTTACGGCATTTATTTGATTTAATAATTTGATTTTTATGCAGTTTATGAAAATTTTATTTTTAGAAATTTATGAAAAATTCCAAAAAATTAAATTATTAAAATCAAATTAATGAGGTAAAAATTATGTAAGTTATATTATGGTAAAAACCATAAACACATTTAAAAGTTTTACTAAAACATTTTAATAAACAGGAACATGTTTTAGAGGAACAAGTACATAAAAATCAATTTCAATCTCATTATTGATCAAAATCACTTCCAATATTCTGGAGCCTTAGATTTTCATCCTTGATATTTATTTATAAAGATTATTATAGTCATATTGCTCATGTAATAGGTAATCCCTCTCCACAACTGACATTTTATTATGATATTTTCCACATTATTTCCTATTTTTCATAAGCATAATTAGAAATTATCATGCAATATTTTATTGAGTAAAGTGATTTGGTTAGCCATTTCTCCCATAATTATACATAATATAGGGCTTACTCTTGGATTTTACTACTACATATAGGAATACTTTAGCTGTCCATGTCACTAAGGTTTTGCCATATTTGGATTATTTCCTATTATTTCCTTAAGATAATTTGCCAGAAGTGGGATTATTAAAGAGGCTCTACATTGTTAAGTTTTTGTTTCATAATGCAAAGTTGATTTACATAACTTACAGTGCTGCCAACAAGATAGGCAAACATCCAGTTCACAGCCTTACTTTTTCCTTGAATTTGGTGCTCATCTTTTATAGTTTTTATAAAATATGATAGATGAAAATAAAATTTTGTTGTTAGATCCATGTGAAATACAAATTATTGTATTAGTGAAGATTAGTGGAGTCAAAATTTTTTTCCATATGTGGAAAATACATTTGCATTTCTTTTTTAAAAAAATTCTTTTTTGGAGAATACAGACTTTAGTATTTTGTGATCATTTGTATACACTCTTCATATAATAATAACTCTTTGTTGTAACTGCAAAAATATTCATATTTATTTATTTATTTATTTATTTTGAGACGGAGTTTCACTCTTGTTGCCCAGGCTGGAGTGCAATGGCGCGATCTCGGCTCACCGCAACCTCCGCCTCCTGGGTTCAAGCAATTCTCCTGCCTCAGCCTCCCGAGTAGCTAGGACTACAGGCGCGTACCACTACGCCCAGCTAATTTTTGTATTTTTAGTAGAGACGGGGTTTCACCACGTTGACCAGAATGGTCTCGATCTCTTGACCTCGTGATCCACCCGCCTCAGCCTCCCAAAGTGCTGGGATTACAGGCGTGAGCCACTGCGCCCGGCTCATATTTATTCTTAATTTTACCAATACCTTATACTTAAATTTTTACTTGTATCAAATATCTCTATCATTTTTTTACTGATATATATAACTTAAGCCAAATTCATTTATATTTCAGAACAGTCAGGAATCTCTAGAAGTTTCATTAACTCTTTCCTACCGTTATATTTAATTTTTAAGTCAAGACTTTAGAGCTCCAGAGGTTACTGTGAGTAATTTAGTCAGAGAGAAAAGCTGGTTCCTTCTAGAAAAGTACTTTTATCAAAGAAATTGCATCAAAGCCAGCTTTGAATTTCAGAGAAAGCAATTAGATTAAAAGAAAATTAGGATCTTGGCTCACAGTAAGAGCATGTAAAACATAATTCATCTTGAGTCAGAGATTTTAATATTCTATCACGGGTATCAAATATGTCAGATATGAAAAATAATTTCAACTTTGTTTTCATCTTTGCTAAGTTTGGTCACTGTTTCTTAGAAGCAAAAGTTTAGCTCTGCTCATGTTAGAAAATAAAGTAGTTTTAGTCATTAAAAATGAAGATTTTATCAATAATAGTGTAATGCTATAATAATGTCATATTTTCATCTTCTGGTGTTATAATAATATCATATTTTCATCTATCTTGGTGCCTGAGGTATAAAGGTGCAGAATTTATAATTGTAGAATGAACAGGTGAAAATAGAATGTGGAAAGCCATTAAGCATGTCCTCATAATGCTTTTAGGATTGCCAGAAGTCTTGCTTAGGAGTTGAAAAAGAAGTAGAAATTAAATGATAAGACCTCAAAGGAACAGACAAATACAACTCAATGAACAGTGAAAATCAGTGAAGGCAAAAAGGGTCCATTTTTACCTCATTCATTTTCAGGGACAGACCCATGTTAGTTCGTTGATTTTCAGTGCTCATTGAGTTGTAGTCTCCTGTTCTTTGGTTGTGCTCCATTTTCTATTTTTTTTCAGCTTGGCTTTGTGTTTTATTTTAAACTGTGGTTGTTATGAGGTGGGCTTTGATGGCATAGTTTTAGCACAATAAGTCTATTTTTTCTCACTCGCTTTTTCTACTCATATCCTCACTTTTCAGTATTTTTAGTGGTACTTTTCTAAATAAGCTCTTTTAAATCTCTCCCTTTAAGTTGATCTGTGTCAATCAGGTTTTATGTGTAAAAATGTGTTAATAAATTTAAATTTATTACTGTGGCCATACAAAAGAAGTATTTATTTCCATTCAATTCACTCATAAAGAAATGTTATTTAATCAACATATTTAGCACTGCTCAATGCAATGCCCTTTTGCAGTTGTCAAGCACCATAATTCACATAGGTTCTGCCCCAAGTCTTCTTTAATTATAAGTTCTTATTTATGAGAATTAGAGAGTGGAACTTGAACTGAGGAGACTAATCTCACCATGGAGCTGCCAAAAAAAGAATGTACATTGGTTCTGAGTACAGTACACACAGGTAGAGAATAGGTGTTTGAATCAGCCTGATGAATTCTGGGTGGAACATGAAAGCAGATACTTCTAAATATTAGTGATGTTAATTAAGTCATTATAATTTGTCTAGATTCACTCTTGATTTAGGAAGGAGTCATCTAAATGCGGGGATGAAGACAGGGAATAGCTGAAGCCAATATTTTGAAAGATAAAATACAGTAAGAAAAGTTACTTGACTACTAGGCATTTACAGTTTTTTATAGTTTGTAAACCATTTAAAACATACAGATACACACAGGCAAAATAATTTCATTAAGGTACAATCACTTCCCACTTTTTAATGGATGTACTCAGGGTAGAAATAATAAATTATTTTAATATATAGAATTTGATAAACTCATAATAGAAGTAGAACCAAATCCTTTGAGTGTTGTAAAGAAGGAAAACCCATTTCACCAACTATATGCTTGAATGCTTTATAGCGGAGTTCAGCTATGGTTTCATGCTTAAATTATGACACATTGACAATTTGGAACATTCAGACTAAGAAAAGATTGAGCGATAATTCAGGATAATTAGGTAGAAGGGTATGTTCACAAAGTAATCCTATGTGGCCCAAATATCAAAATAGCCTAAGTATTTATCTCAAATTGAACCTGGAAAATTAGACTTTGGGAGGGCCACAAGATAAGATGTTTGTAATGTAGCCAGAAATGAAGCACTGAAACAAATGCAGGAGTAGGCTATCTTGTGATTTGGCTTTCTTTGCTGTAAACCATATTTTTCCATGAATGTGAGACTTCTGCTAGTCATTGTTGAATCAGTACATAATCATCCATTCATTCATCATTCAATATATTATCTATTCAGAATTGTAAAAAATCAAGGACATATAAGTATAAAAGAGGTATAGTAGACTGATGGCATACATAATTGTGGAAAGCTACCATTTTATCCTTGGTAGCTTTATATCCATCTGAACACGGATGCCTGAACAGTGATAGTTTTAATAAAAATAATATTGATTATGCCACATAAATGTTCTTTATGACACATATGGAAATGTTCTCTATTACTAGTGTCAACATTGCTTTTCTATCATGCTTTGGTTAGCAAATTTAGCAAGGGTAAATTAATGTCTATCTCTTTAGGTTTTGTTTTTTTTTTTGTTTGTTTTGTTTTATTTTTCTTTCTTTCTTTTTCTTTTTTTTTTTTTTTGAGACAGAGTCTCACTCTGTTGCCCAGGCTGGAATGCAGTGGTGCAATCTTGACTCACTGCAACTTTCACCTCCCAGATTCAAGAGATTCTCCTACCTCAGCCTCCTCAGTAGCTGGGATTACAGGCATCCACCACCACGCCCAGCTAATTTTTGTATTTTTAGTAGAAACAGGGTTTCATCATGTTGCCCATGATTGGCCAGGCTGGTCTCAAACTGCTGACCTCAGGCAATCTGCCTGCCTCGGCCTCCCAAAGTGCTGGGATTACAGGCATGAGTCACCGCACCCAGCCCTCTTTAGGTTTTCAATGAAAGTTGTTATGACATTTTCTGTGCTATTTTAAGCATGAAAGTGGGACTAATACACATAAATTGTGAGAATTTATATATGGAAGAACTTAGTAATATTTTGTGAATTGTCACATGCCTGTTCATGAGTACATAGCAAATATATATATTTAGTATACATGACATATATTATATATATGTGTGTGTACTATATGTGATACATAGGTGTGTGTGTGTGTGTGTATGCACATGCACTTGTCACTCTATCTCTATGTATCCATTTAACTTATGCATGATTTTCTACTTATGAATATGTGATATGTATATGTGTGTGTGTTTCTGTGTGTATATATACATTATATGATATCCTCTGAAGACCAAATGCCATGTCAGAATTCATAATGCAGATTTATTGGAATGATGCTTGTGAGAGAAGAAGGAGAGGGAAATGAAGGGGGCAGGAAGAACCATCAGACATTGAAACAGTTCTGATCCCTGGGTTGAAAGGAGGGGAGAGAAGGAAAGAAGGTTGGACTGACAGAATCCTGGATGCAGCATAATTTTTAAAAAATTTTGCCCAGGCCAACAGGGAGTCATTGTGCCAAAGTTGCCTGTCAGAGAAGTCTTATATCTTTTAGAAATGGACCTGTCTTACTAATCCTATGTTACTCAGTCATTAGCAGAGAATGGGTTCATAGACAGCATGGCCTCACATATGTGTATTCACATATATACATGCATACGTGAGTATTAAAAACGAATGTGTATTTATTGCACCAAATGAATTTTTTAATGTTCATGTTGAAGCATATTCATTGTATTACTATTATGCATGTGAAGTTATTGGTAAAGACATGGCTTTCTTTCTTTCATTTATGTTTTAAAATTCCCAGGTAGTACCCTGTACTATATTAGAGGATATAAAAAGATGAGTACTATTACTCAGAAGTGTGCATTGTTGAAGGAGTTACCTAGTGTTTGTGAAAAACTTTTATCATCCAGAGATTAAATTTTACATCTTTATTTCTGCCTTCATTTCATTGTTTATCCAGTCAAGATTCAAGAGCCAGTTGTTCAGTTTCCATGAAGCTGTGCGGTTCTGAGTTAGTTTCTGAATTCTGAGTTCTAATTTGATTGCACTGTGGTCTGAGAGACTGTTAGTTCAACCATTGTGGAAGACAGTGTGGCGATTCCTCAAGGACCTAGAAATAGAAATTCCATTTGACCCAGCAATCCCATTACTGGGTATATATCCAAAGGATTATAAATCATTCTACTATAAGGACACATGCACACGAATGTTCATTGCAGCACAGTTTACAATAGCAAAGACCTGGAACCAACCCAAATGCCCA